>JZKD02S0300470.1:338953-352915 GCA_000966675.3 Picea glauca | reverse complement strand
AGGACTAGGAGCAATACTTATTCAATATGGATAAGTGATTTGTTATTAATCATGAAAAGTGAATGAGCATGAGAAAAAGTATGTTACCCATTATCTAGAGGTTTCAACAATTGTGCATGCATTGAAGATATGGAGACATTACTTTCCCGGGAGAAGATTTGTCCTAATGACAGACCACTATGGTCTGAAGTATTTATTCAACCAACCAAGGTTGAATGCTAGACAGGCCAGGTGGATGGCACTGATAAGTGAGTTTGATTTTGAGATTGTTATCCCCTATCCTAGGGATAACTAAGGAGATTGTGTCTCGAGGCCCACAGGTCCTAGACATGGATTACTCAGAACCATATTGACTTGAGCTTGGAACTGGAGGGCCCATCCTTTCTTCAGTGCCTCCCATCTATCGACATCAACAAAATCCATCCCATCGACATGGTTATGAAGTAACAGTGGGTCTTTCTCCATGAGGTAATGAGTCCGGGTATCATGGTATGTGTCACTCCGATTCTCAAAACATTTGAATATGTGCATTTAATTTTGTTTTGCTTCATGACATTTGATTGGAAATTATGCCTTTTAACTTTTCCATACTAGGGGGGATGACATAATGCCCTATAAAGTTGGTTCCCTTAGGGATGAGTTACCACTAGGTGGGTCTATGAAAGGTCATCATCTATTCCTTCCATACTTATCACTTTTCTTCATTTTTCCTCTCATCTATCCCCTACATTGGTTCATGCATTGGGTTTGCCAAGATAGTAAGGGTTGTATCTTGCCTTGTGGGAAGAAGGGGCTAAAGGCCTAGAGGGTAACTGTAGCTGGGAAAAGTTAAAAGAAAAAATAAAACCTTGAGATGCTTCACCCAGGGATCCCCGAGAAAGAAATAAAAGGCTTCCCAGCAAGAAAAAAGGGGGACCCATAAAATAAAATAAAACTCAATACCTAGTTGGTGGATAGGGGGTCTCATCATGAGCCAACCTATTAGGTCCATGGGCATGTAGCGGTATGAAACTTCTATTCATCTGGTCACCACACCAGAGTAGTGGCTATTGGTGGCATAGCCAAGAGAAAGGGGGTCTCATCACAAGCCAACATTCTCATCTTTGTGAAATGATTGTGGGTAACACTATCACCACTGGTCACTGCGCTAGGGAAGGGTCCTCCAGCTATTCTCTTGAAATAAAAAGAAATAAAACAACGAATAAAACGACATTGAACAGTCTATGAAATAGTTTCATCCATGACAAGGTGAAACTGTCCCTCTACAGAGGCACCCACAGGTAAGACCTACATTTCCCTGTTATCACTGCACCCCTTACCCAAACACCCCGCACACCATCTCATGCATTTACATGACCTATATTGGAAGTCACCTAGAAATACCCCACACCTAAGGAGGATTAGCCCAATAGGACATCTTGAGACCGTCTCCAAACCTATCTTGTTAAATAGTATAACGTCTTTGAGAATTTGTCTGGGTAAAGGGGGGTTTGACGCACATGTTTGGGTAACATTATTATTAGATGTGATTGACATTGCTATAATCCTTGTGACTTATCAAACCATGGAGGGCGTACTTTTTTTTACTTTAGGACCATGCCTGATGGACAAGTACATATAGGGAGATGATTAGCTTGGACCTCCATAGGGATAAAATCCCACTAGATGGATGTTGAGATCCCAGCCAGGGGCAGAAGGATATCAGAGGATTGCACCAGAGAAAAGGGAGGACGTTCCACCAAAGGCACTTTGGCAGGCCTGGATCCAGGGGGTCTTTCCCTCCCACCATGACGTTGGTCCTTGAAGGCCCCTGATGTCACCATTATGATCCTTGACATCATCCAGTTCGGGTTTAGGGCATAAGGACAACTTGTTTTGGCACATGTGGTATTTTTTGAGGGGTTTTGAGCACCAACGTTTCACTTTGGAGGAATAGCATTCCAAGAGGAGGCCCAACGTAACCCTAGGAGGGGCATGATGTCACTATAAAAAGATAAAATTAGGGTTTTATTTTTCAATTTTATGTAAAAATGGATTTTTGATGTAAACTGGCCATGTCAGCCTTTTTTTGACCTAAATTGTAATTAAAGGTCACTTGTATTGTATAAATAAGAGATAAATCTCATGTATTTTTTCATCATATTTCACTCACACAAGTGTGAGTTCTGAAATTTGGCCTCCTTTAAGGCTTATTGGCTGAACTAAGTGGTGCACAACACTTGGAGGGAGATTTTATTGGTGTATTTTTTCATTTTCATGGTGGAAAGTATTCAACTAGGGTTTGTGACTAGATTATTCTTGGTGAAGTAGGTAGAAATATGCAATCCTTCTTTGTTTTGAATGGATATGATATATTTTACTTGTTCATTTATGAGATTATGAAATTTCTAGTGTGAAACCCTAGGAGAAAAGCACATGTTGTTGTCCTTCTCTTAATAACTCTTCGCCTACTTGATTTTACTAGAAGACACCTTCATTGAAAGATATACTAGAGACCTACATTAGTAGCACTCTAGTACTATTTCTTCATTAAGATTTCATACTTTTATTTCAAGCTTTACCTAAAGAAGAAGGAAAAACACTAGGGCCTATAGTTACCTACTTCCTAGTAACCTTTTCCTTCTAGGGTTTTGCATGATTGAAGCCTTAGGGTACTAACACCTTAACCATCCTCCCTCTCGCTTTAGGATCACCCATTATCATTTGTTTCCCTCTAATATTTACACTACAATAGTGACTCCATTTACCCTAAAGGCACTAGTTCATACTTTACAAAGTGATTGATTGACTAAAACAACCTTTAAACCATCTACTTCAAGATCTTTACTAACCATTTCTAACCTTAGATTGGACTAACCTAGTAAATATCTTGCTACTGTTGCAAAATATTTCTACAACCATCTATAAAAACAACAAAACCACCATAAAATCAAGTTTTAAAGCCGATTTTACATTTCCTTCATTGCTTCTGACAAATACTAGCACTTTGCCAATATTAGGTTATCATTTTTGGTCATTATTGAAGCATTATTGAGGCATAATTATGAAGATATTAATATATATATATAGATTTTTTTTTATAAATATTCCTGATTGCTTCATCTTTTATATCATCTTATGCTTTTATTCAAAGTCCATGGTTTTATGAAGCACTAACATCAATTGGTACTTGCAAATAGTGTTTTTCTTGTTGTCTTGTTCTGGGCAGGTACACTTAAGCATTACTTTGCTTCATCTTATTAAAACCCTTGGGACTTTCTGATTAGAGTGACATGTGAGAGGGGTGGGACTTTTTTTATACTCTTACCTTATCCTTCTCAAGCCCCGAGGTCACTAGGTACGTCTCCCCTGGGGTACCACCCCTAAAGAGAAAGAGGTGTCTTGTTTAGGTAACAGTGATAGGAAAACCTCCTGTTATGCCAATTTAGTGATCACTTGCCTTTGGTTTTGGGGAAATTACAAATTGTGAGATAATAAAAATAAAACACATAAAAGGAAAAGAGAACAAAGTGCCATACACACTTTTTCAAAGTGTATATATTATACACTTCGCAACAAAAAGTCTGGGAGAGTTTGACATTAGGTAGTGGATTAAAACCCTCTTGCAAGAATATTATTTCTTCACTTAGGTAAAATAAGGGTTACAACATGAACCCAACAAGATAAAGTATGAAGGATATAAGCTTGAGGTTGATAATATACTATTGTATAAAAATAGGCTATGCGTTCCTAATTCAATAGATTTGAGGCATTTGACTATGGATAAATTCCATAGAAGACCCTATGTAGGTCACCCTGGTTACCAAAATATTGTAACACTAGTAAGGAAATTGTAAGGAAGTTCTTAGAGTGCCAACATGTGAAGACTAAGAACATGCATCCTATAGGTGTATTGCATCATTTACAAATTCTAGAATGGAAATGGGAAATAATTTCCATGGATTTCATTATAGGTCTACCAAAGAAAATTAAGAAATATGATGCGATCATGGTTGTAGTGGATACGATGAAAAAGGTAACTTATTTTATCCCCATCAAATCTACTTTCAAAGCCATGGACATTGCTAACATTTTTATGAAGGAAATTTCCAGATTGCATGGTTTTCCCAAGACCACAATCTCAGAAAAAGATGCCAAATTTACTTCAAGTTTCTGGAGAGGCTTGTTCGCAGGCTTGGAAAATTAATTGATGTTTAGTACGTCCTACCATCCTCAAATAGATGGTTAGACCGAGAGAGTGAACATATTGTTAGAATATATGTTGAGGATGCATGTCATACAACAACCCAAGTAGTGGGAAGAGTATCTGCCTTTGGTAGATTTTTCCTATAACAATGGTTCCCAAGAATCATTGAAGATGAGTCCATTCAAAGTTTTGTATGACAAGAAGTGTAGAGTTCCAATTTATTGGGACAATACAGGATAAGATCACCCTTGGGCCAAAATTGTTGAGGGAAATGCAACATGAAATGGTTAAGATAAGGAAAAATCTAAAGGTAGTTTGAGACAAAAAAAAGGAGCTATGTAGATAGCAAGAGAAATCAAAGAGAGTTCAAGGTGGGAGTTCACATGTTTCTCTGAGTGAAACATAAGAGAAGTTACCTGAGAATGGGAATGTGTGCTAAATTGGCACCATGATAATGTGGACCATTTGAAGTCTTGGAGATACTAGGACTAGTAGCATACATACTTGCTTTACCACCTACTATTAGAGATCATAATGTGGTCCATGTGTATTTTTTAAAGAAATATGTTCATGACTCTAATCATGTAATTGATTGGACTGTGATATAGATGGAACCAGAGGGATAATTCTAGCCCGAACCTTAATGAATCTGGAACATGAGAGAAAAATTCTTTGGAATTGAGCCATCATGCAGGTTAAGGTGTAATGGAAGCACTTTGGAGTAGATGAGATAACATGGGAGATGGAATTTTCCATGAGATTGGCATACCCATTTTTGTTTTATGTATAATTGTATATACATGGTGTTTTAAACATCGAGGATGGTGTTTCTTTAAGGGGTAGGGGAATATAACACCATGTTTTCCCCCAAGACTGTAATTATACTAAGACTTCATATGATGTGATTATGAAGGACATAATTATTTTTTAATTAATAAAATTACCACACAACTGGATGAGAGGAAAAATCCTTGAAAGTACTAACCATGATACACAACTGGGAATCGATGAATAAAAAATTGATGAAATGATTTTTTAAGGTGGAGCTTAGATGTTTTTGTGAAGAAAATAGAAAGATTTCTTAGCAAGCCAACTTATGCTTACAAGGAATAAACATAGACCTACCAATGTAGCCAGGTCTGTGTGGAACCACATGAATGATTATGAGGAACTAGACTGGTGGTTGAGGTATTTAATAATTGCTGACAATATTTAGCTCTTGAAGAAGGTAAGAGGTCAACTGAAGCTACCTGACGAATAGAACACCTATGATTTCCCCTTCAGGAATTTGGATCCTAGAATATCAGGTCACGTCTGTAAGAAGCATGAGAATCCCAAGGGATAATAGGCCAAAGGTGAAAATTCATCACATGAAGAGACATATAGGGAGAGACAACCAACAGGAAGAGAGACATATGAGAAGGCCATCCTGATCATCAAGTGTGGTAAGAGCAACAAATATCATGTAGAGAAAAAATACATTCTTCAGTGCATAATTGAAGGAGAGAAGAGAATGGAGAGATTTCGTTGAAGAAAATAGGAATATCTTTTGAGTTATTGATGATCACCCTAAAACAAATAATAATTAGATCTAGACTTGAGAAAAAGAGGGCTACAACTTGGTACTTACTGGATGAAAACTGGCATTGTTAAGGGGACGTTGCCGAGAGACTATATAATAGACAAGGGAATCCATTGTGTAGAGGAAACACAATTGATGAACTACCTGATAAACTTGTACTGACCCTGAGCTCAATGGTAAGGGGGAAACTTCTGATGTTGTCAATGGAAGAAGGAGAGTAACCTTCCTAGATAATTCTAAGATTGGAAACCAACTAAATCATTCCCCTTTTGGTATTATGGCTTTGCACAAGGGTGGAGTACTGTAGGAATTCACTCTACAATATAGCCTAAGGTAGGGAGGAAATGTGTCCTCTCTCAGCCAGTTGGTGTTGGTTATTTCCTTGATCAAATAAGTGTTTAACTTGATCTATTAATTGTGCATGAATGATGTGATTATGTATTTATTTTATTTAAATGGGAAATGTGAATGTTTGGAATCAATGAATCAAAATTATGAGTAAATGGGATATTCTTGTTGTTTCTGTTGTTTAACCTATTAAATTATGAAAATGAACAAGTGTGGGAAGTCTGCGTCGCTAAGGATCTTGCAGCTTTAAGAGGAAATTTTGCAGGATATGGATAAAATCCTCTTACGGAAGATGATGAAAGTTTCCTGGTGTTGGGGAAGCCCATGTGTAGGTTGAGAGATCCCAAAATCAAAGGAGTCACTTGACCAAAAGATTAATCTTTTTTATCCCACAAACTTGACATGGCTAAAAGTCGAAAACTTGAAATAAAAGACTACCCTAGTAATTAGCTTATATGGATTCCTATCACTCTTATTACGATAAGTAAGCATATGAGTTAGTATGACTAGAACTATCACCCTATCCGTACCATATTAAGGTGTGATTAATTAGGGATAGTACTAAGAACCACCCGTATCATAAGTAGTAGTAGTAGAGTTGTATTACTTACATGACCAAACCTGTATAGGTCATTAAGTGGAAATATTGAAAGACATACAAGAATATTTCTCTCAATGAAGTTAAGAAGTCTTGAACAGTCCCATAGCACTTTACCGAAAACTGACAGGGAAGACTTTAATTACCATGCTAGTCGGGGGAGCCGATGTAATCTAAACCGATGATTGTTGGAACCTAAGAGCCATCATATTTGGGAATTAATCCTGCTAGAATGATCATTGTCGAAGAAGAGTGGTTGGGCTGAGTGGTATCTCATGGTAGAGAGATCTCAATGATGAGGAAGAAAGGTTTCGTGAAGTCATAACCATTGAGTGGTGAGTTAGGGGGAATAGTTTCCATGTTCATGCTACATTGGATGTCATGAGTGGTAGGAATCCATGTGGAGTCCATGTGGTAGTAAGGTAGATTTTGGAAATGAGGGCCTGGAAAATTTCGGAGGATGTAAATTTATATTCAGATATCAGAATCGGGCATGGTTACCATCGTTGGAAATCTCTCAAGGAGCATAATCCATCTATGGTCTTTATAATTAAATAAGATCTAAGTTGAGAAAGAGAAATTTTGACATCCCACCAACCTAACAGACGGTGAGGGGGTCAGGTGTGTGATAGTTCGATGTACATTTCTCGTTATTGCAACACATGTTTGTTGATCAATCTATGTATATGTGTCGAAAGAGTGTGTAAAGAGTCACAAAAGTTTTTCTAATGATTTACAAACATTGGTCAAAATATCAACATATTTTTGATGATCGTTCGACGTACGTTTGTCAATATTTCCACAAACATTCGTCGAAATATAGACAAATGTACGTCAAAATATCAGTGAAATATCGATGTACGCTTGTCTATCGTTCGATGGATTCTTTTCAAAATATCGAAGTACGTTTGTAGAAAGATAATAAAAAATTGCATCGAAAGTTTGACAGGGTCTGTAGAAAATTCAAAGAAAAAAATTCCACTAATGAAGACCTGTCATCGACTTTGAACATTGAGGAAGATTTTACAGCCTTCCATATGATCATATTTTAAAGATATTTTCAGGCATGTTGTTGGAAGTTTAGCATTTTTCAAAAGGAAATTGAGAAATATATTTGTAGATTTGTATTAAGATTCTCAATATAACCAATAGTCCCAACAAGTAATGTTGAGAGAATAAACCTAGGTTGGTACATATTGATGCTTATTTGGTGAAGGAAAGATTAGGTGATATATAACAACGATTTGGAGGTAAATGTAACCTCATTCATTTTTATAGGATAAAGAGAGCTTCTCCTTAGATTTAATTTCATAGAAAAAAAAGGATTGGTGGCAAAGTTGCATGGCTCCCAACCCTAAAGAAAACCTCTAGGTCATATTTATAAGTTATATAAACAACAAGAGACTGTATTCTCCTATGTATTTGCAGTTAAAGGGTTTAGAGAATGCATTTATGAAACCTTTGGTGAAAAATATGAGAAAATCCATATACAATTTGGGAAGACAAGTCAGCTCCACCAGTTTCAGGCATTTCTATAATATAATTGGGTATAGAAATAGTAAAAGACGCCATTTATAGCATGATCGATACTTGTTCATGAGAAGACTCGTGATGTTTTATACCAATAGAAACAAAAATAACAACATAAATTATATCCCTTGATTGAATATTCTCATATTTATTGTGGAATCTCTTGAAATTCTATTCCATTTGACAAATTTCCAAATGTCAATTCTATGGGAAAATACTATTCGGAGAAAAAAATTCTTGTTGTTTCAAAATCAATAAACAAAGAACAAAGTACTTAGAATGACATGTTGGACAACTGGTTTAGATTGATGGAAGGATGGTTTGTATAGTTGGTTGTCATTGATGTCAACCCTTGGAGAGTGACCATGGATAATGATTTAAAACCTTAGTGATTGATGTCAACCCTTGGAGAGTGACCATGGATAATGATTTAAAACCTTAGTGATTGATGTCAACCCTTGGAGAGTTCAATAGATGTGGACAATGATGTGAACAAGATCATTGGATAGTTTATTATCATTTTTATGGTCGAGAGTAATGGTGAGTTGTGTCAGAGACATTTGAATGATTTTAGTAGCATATTCCGGTATCAATGTTGAATGAGGAATATGGAATTGAAGGATTGATTAAATGAAGTTAAGGCACTCATAGATATATATTACTCACCGTTTCATTTCTGGTGATATGTGGAATGTCACATAGTTCCTCACAGTTATGGAGATATGGTATTGCAAAGTTGGAAGCCCCAAAGAGTGGTCAAGAAACCCCTAGTTGGTTAAAAGTTGGTTAATAAAAGGGTAAAGTTGTTGTAACAAGAAAATCCTAGAAACCTTAAAGTAAGGAGGGGAGTTACCTATCACTTGTATAAATACACCTCATGGAGTAATTTATTAGCACATACATGCACACTTATATTGAACAACGATCTAGTGAATTGTTATGGTTTAATGAATGGTTATGGTTTATCTTTGGTATTTTTTAGGTTGAATGTGGTGGAACTTTTCTGAGGTAGCGAAGGTATGAAGGGCCAAACGTTTTGGAGTTGTAGAACTTTAGAAAACCCTAGTTTCTGAGGCATACGCGGGTTAAGAGTATAATAGGGTGAGAACATGGGATAATAGTATAATATGGCACATACAAGAGGGTAAATCCATAAAAACTTGAGAAGATGAATATGCCAGGTCTCTAGAGTCTGAAGCAAGTTCCCAGGTCTTCATTCTAATGGTTCTCATGAGTAAAGGTATGTAATTTATGTATTTGTTTGGGGCTTGAATCTTGGATGATATGGCACATGCTTAAGGTATGTCTTGGAGGCCCTTGATGGTACATGGTTGATGTAATATTGTTATATGTTTGAGACAGACTCTTGGTACTTAGTATATGGCTATTATTGTTCATTGTTAGAGTTACATCTTTGGGGTATTGGAATATACTTGAGTCTTGTGATATTGTATTATGAGACAACATCTTTGTGATATTGAGGAGCATGCTTGAGGCATATGACTAGAGGCATTTCATGGTATATAGTATATGTTGGGTGAGATACATTTCTAGTACACTTCTTGGTTTATTGGTACAAGGTGTATGGTTTTTGTGCCAGTGGTCTACCATTGATATTGATAAATTATTGAGATATACACTTGGCATATGATAGTACATACATAGGAGACATCTCTTACTAGTGATGGTACTTGGTTGAGATACACTCTTGGTATTACTTTTTCAACATATATTATGGTACATGGTATAGTACAATTTTGATGCTTGATATGGTATATGAGATACATTTCATGGTTGGCACATGGTATGGTATAAGGTACATGTATTGATGTGCATGGTTGATGTACATGGTTGATTTGCATGGTTGGAACATGGTATGGTATATGGTATAGGTACATGGTTGTACATGATTGATGCAGTTGTTTTGGTACATAGTTGATGCATGTTTTATGGTACATGGTTGATGCACTTGATGGTATAGGTTGTGGTACAATTTTATGCATGGTATAGGTTGGTACATGGTTGATGCACTTGATGGTATAGGTTGTGGTACAATTTTATGCATGGTATAGGTTGGTACATGGTTGAGACACACATCTTGTGACAATATGTAGTGACATTGGATCATTCTTGGTTGAGTTATGTGGTTGTTGGACATCTAGTTGAGAGGTGTATTTGGTATATGATCCATGTGAGAGGATATGGTTGAGTATCAGTGACAATGACAGTATCAATGACAATGGAAGTGACAATGACAGTAACAAAGGAAACAAAGAGTCATAGTTTAGAATGGTGAAAAACCCTAGTTCTTAGAGGGTGTATGTAGGCTACAATATAGACATGATGCATACATACGTTGACTATAGTATATATAGGGCACATACACACACGATATGCAGTATATGCAGGTCATGTACTTGTTGGTATTTGTTGGTATAGGTTGACTTATGGTATAGGATTGATTACAGGATTTTGGCATGAGTTGGTTACATGTTGTTGGTATAGGTTGGTACAGGTTTACAATGATATATATCATAGTGATAGTGTGGCTATGGTTTCATCATTTGGCAGTGGTTTCATCATTTGGATAATAATATAATAGGGTGTGTACATACACAAACTAATAGTATAATAGGGCATGCACATGAGGGTAAATCCATAAAAACTTGAGAAGATGAAGATTCGAGGTCTCTAGATTTTGAAGCAAGTTCCTAGGTCTTCATTTTATAGGTTCTCATGAGTAAAGCTATGTCATTTATGTATTTTTTTGAGGCTTTAACATTGGATGATATGGAACATTCTTAAGGTATGTCTTGGAGGCCCTTGATGGTACATGGTTGAGGTAATATTGTTATATGTTTGAGACACAGTCTTGGTACTTAGTATATGGTTGTTATGGTTTATTGTTAAAGGCACATTTGTGTGGTATTGGAATATACTTGAGGCTTGTGATATTGTGTTATGAGACTACATATTTTTGATATTGAGGATCATGCTTGAGCCATATGACTAGAGGCATTTCATGGTATATGGTATATGTTGGATGAGATACATTGCCGATGCACTTCTTGGTTTATTGGTTCAAGGTGTATGGTTGTTTTGTTAGTGGTATACCCTTGATATTGATACATTATTGATATATACACTTGGCATATGTTAGTACATGCATATGAGACATCTCTTAGTGGTGATGGTACTTGGTTGAGATACACTCTTGGTATTACTTGTTCAACATATCTTATGGTACATGGTATAGTACATGTTTGATGCTTGATATGGTATATGAGATACATTTCATGGTTGGCACATGGTATGGTATAAGGTACATGTATTTATGTGCATGGTTGATGTACATGGTTGTTTTGGAAAGGAGGTACTACTCTTTGGTCATCAACATTCCTCCTCTCTCTTTGCATTATCTTAGCACATCATTCGGCCTTCTAAAATGGATGGGATTTCTATTCCCAACCCCTTGAAAAGATTTGTTTGGTTGTTTAGATTCCCATTTCATATTATCTATTTCAGATGTCAAATCCTTCAAATTTTTGTTCATTTTATCAAGTTTGGGATGAGATGTAGCTGGTTAGAGGACGCAGGGGAATCCTCTCTTTGTTTCTTCTTGTCTTTTTCAGATCTAGTCTTTAACCTATCTAATGATAATATGTTGGAATCAAAATCAATGGTTTCTTTGATCCAAGTGGATATCGGTGGCCACCCACCTTTTCCAACTAGCTCAAAACAATTTTCTGACAATTTTGGCAATTTACTATTTTTAATAGTTTTAACTTCCGGGGGAATTTTGAGGGCCTAAATGAAGGTTTTTCAAGATAGATATTCTCAATCATATAAAAAAGAATGATTGGTCCCACAAAACGAATCTCCTCGATGATACCTTTCCAACGGGCTATCATACGCCTAAAACAAAGATTGTATGCAAAAGTTACGACCCCGAGAAGTTGATGTACTAACTTACCCAAACGAGGCCAAAATGAATTTTGGCGCTTCATCTCATAGGGTTAGGTTTTTGGATGTATAGGTTTTGTGGCATTCTTTTTTATTGTAAAAATTCCTTCAAAGACTCATTGTAATCATCTTCTTGCGAATGAGCACAACCATCACATCTCTTCTCAGAGATACGCCGCCACCATTCCAACAAGCTTGTTTCTGCTACATTTTACAGTTTCAGCTTATTTCCTTATTGAATAGAAAACCAGTTTTACTGTATCTCTGTTATTTTGTGTTAAGCACCTGTTAATAATCTGTAGTCATTTCGTTCTTCTCATAAAATCCGGATTATTCTCATTGCATAGACAATAAGGTGGTGGATCTTCTCTCCCTCAACAAAAAGGATAATTCTACATCAAATGCATTTTCATAAGTGGTCTTGGTAGAGGCTTGCATTGTTTTGATCTCATTTGGGATCCTACCATACATCTTATTAAATCTCTTGGTGAATTCCAAAATAGACTCACCATTCTTTCTCTTAAGGGCCCCAAACTCAGTGATGTAATAAAGATAATCCCTTCTATCTCCCCATTGCTTTATGAAAGCTTCATCTAACACATCGATATCTGCAATGGAGGCCAGAAGGAGGCCCCAAAACCATTTCCTTACTTCCCCATCCAGGATCTGTATAAATAACCTCACCCACACATCTGCATATTCAATGTTGAAGTTGTCTGCAAAGTTGTAGAAGGATACCTGATGTTCCTCAGTTGTAACATCCCCTTCCCCATTATATCTTGGAAAATATTTCATGTAATTTGTGGCTGGGAGTGCATGTAATCCTACAAGTAGAACTAGGGGTGCATAACTGGAAACAATTATGGCATCCATCCTATTAGCAACCATTGTTTGGGCAATAGGAATTTGAATATTTATTGGAGCTACATGGGTGGATGTTGGACTGGATGATGAAGTAGAGGAAGAAGTTGAAGGTGTCTGAGGTTCCTTGGAATTGTGATTCTCAGGGATAGAAAATTCAAGATTCTTGTGATAATGGAGAAAAGTATATTCTTGAGGTGCATATTTACCCTTGAGGGGTGAGGTATATCTCCGAGCTAAGGTGGATTTTCTTAGTTTCCTTTTTGGCTCAGAGACTACTGTGTCCTTCTCAGGGTTAGGATGAGCCTTTGTGGCTTTGATGTGCTCATATTTTGATCTCTTGAGTCCTTTCCTGCGAGCCAATATTTATTTTGTGAATTTTATTCAATGGAATCACCAAGTGAAAGATGGCAGTATGAATGTGTCTGATCTTTGTTCACCATCAAATTTCAGATCTGATCGTTTTCATTATCCTAGGGAAATATTGCTTCGTTACTTCATTCCTCGACAGTGGCGCCAGAAGATGTTGGTCCTAAAGTCTACACCTGACTTATAAAGGGCAGAGCTAGGCCACCTCAAGTTTTGGAATGGTTGCTTTATTTATTTATTTTGTTGGTCAGTTAGAGGGTTGGTTTACCAAGACATAAACATGGTTGGGTTGGAAAAATGATAAGGATGAGGGTCCTCCTTGGCTGGTGGAACACAAATGACAGAAAAGTGATATAGTGGAGGTAAAAAATGAAGGTAAACAACAAACAACTCAACGAATTATCTGCTGCAAGAAGTTTAAGTCTTAAACTATCATTTCAAGGCATTAAGCATGTATCCAAACACAATTATTCCCACAGGTTGCAATAAAAACATATCTTCACCAAAGAATTATTTGTTTTACAG
>JZKD02S0300470.1:309134-338578 GCA_000966675.3 Picea glauca | reverse complement strand
ATTTGGAAAAAACACATTGTCATCAAGAGTATATTCACTAGGTAGAGAGCTTTAATCCATGCATAGAATAGGTTCAACCCGTTTGATGTATTGATATTCTTCTCCCAAAAACTGAACCTTCAAAACATACAACAACTACCTATTTATCAAATATGTAGAGGCCCTCGACCAGTGTGGAACTGGGGCTTAACTCTACAACATCATTTGTAAAACAAATTATTAACTTAACTAAAACACTGCTGGAGTATATTAATGTATACTTCGAGCTTGAATTAATAAAAAAGGAGTGGTTCTTATCACACATAAACCACCACTTATTATTCCTTAATCTAAAAGAGACTTGCAATTAACAACTAAAGACTATTACTAGCAATGAAACTAGACCAATGCATATGCTGGAGTGAACTGAGATTTGACAAAAAATGACTAGGAGTGACATAAGTGAGTCATGTATCGAGAACTGACGTCCATGCACACTTTTGGAGGCCACTGGGAGATAATTGGATGTGTTGGCGGTGTTCTTCCTCAACTCATCTCCTGGGGGTAAGAAGCAAGTCTTCTGGCACTTTTCTGGAGTCTCTTATATTCCTTCTGCAGTCTGGGTGTGTAGTTTCTCCAATTCCTAGTTGTGGTGTTGCAGTTTCTAGATCCAAATATTTAGTTCTATACCTCTTAACTATCACCGAGTTGTTGTCAGACAAATAATATTATATCTTTGACTGGCTCGACATTCCTGTTTTGACGCCTTTCAAAAACTTCAAAATATGCAATAAATGAGGATAAGCCACTTCAAAAATTCAACGTTTGAGAGATTTCGAGTGTGAAGTATATATATCTCCTAGAGGATTGAACTCCCAAAGTCATTAACCAACACATTTTTCTAATTAACTCGATATTATCTTTATCCTTAAACATTTTGGGACTTTGAGACTCCAACACATGGGGGCTCCAAACTTTGGGAAACTGCGTATGCTCCTAGCTTGAAATCTTCCGAAGTGGAAACCCTCCAGAGTGACATGACAACATGTCATCACAATATATGAAGTCTCATAAAAATGAGAGTGACACGCATCACCTGAAATAACCCAAATGATGTAACCAAAGGTGCCTGGAATGAGTGCCACATGTCATCGATAGATGAATGCCACACATTGTCAACAAATGAATGACACATGTCTCTGGATTTTCGGCATTCGAGAGATTTTGAATGCGGAGTATGAATATTTCCTAGAGTCATTAACCAACGCTTATTGCTAATTAACCCGAGATTAAGGTATCTTTATCACTAAATATTTCATGACTTCGGGATCCGATGTTCAGGATATTTTGACTGTAGAGTTTGAGAATATCCTGGAGGATGATCTCCCAGAGTGATGTGTCATAAAAATAAGAGTGACATGTGTCACGTGAAAATGAGCATATGACATAACCAAAGGTACCTGAAATGGGTGCCATGTGTCAGCGACAAATGAATTCCATGCATATCATCAGATGAATGCCACGTGTCTCCGGTTGTTTGGGGTTCAAGAGTTTTTGAATGTAATGTCTACATATCTCCCAGAGGACCAAACTCATGGAGTGATGTGGCAACATTTCAGGAAATTCAGTGCTTCAGGGATCTGACATTTCGGGGCTCCGATGATATGCGCTTGTTCTGGATTGAAACCTCCCAGAATGAAAATCTCCCATAGTGACGTGGCAACATTTCTGGAACTTTGGTGTTCAGAGGATTTGGCACTTCGACATTCATGCACTTCGAAATATTGAAACAATGACAAGTTCAAATGCCTAAATGCCAAAGTCATGGAGTGATGTTCCTATTGCTTTATTGTTAAACCTCGCACAATTTTGAAACTCTGAATGCACGAGAGCCATTGATCTGAATTGAATGTTGGATCTCCACCGTTGAAAATTTGACCTGTGTGTTTGCTTACAATCTAAGCCCGAAATATATTGCTCTGAATTGTTGCATTTTTTCTATGGATATTTCTTGTGCATACAAAGGACTTGATCGGCCTCTTGCATGCTCAATCAATGGAAAACATGATGACAATTATTTTGAACCCAAACCATGACACACAATTATCCTTCAAGAAAACAGAAATAATTGGCGCAAATAATCAATCAAGAAATATAATGATAAAAATTGATTCATTTAGTAATGGGAAATCGGCTTAACCAAGCAGACGAGGAATGATTTTGATGAAGGTATGATGCAGGAGCATCGCCCACTTCAAGAGAAAGCCAACATGAATTTTGAAACCCACTTTGGAAATGTTGCACAAATCTTAAATGAGTCATTTAAGAGGAGGCGCCTTTGTTTATTGTAAATGGACCTTGAGTAGATAGCTCTCGTTTTTAGGTAGATGAGGAATTTAATATAGTTAATGCAGTTAGATAGGAATTTAATTCTAGATTTGATAGCTGTAGAGTCCAAGAGGGAAACGGGATATAGACACCCTCCTTTGTACATTGTAAGGGGGATTATTGAAGCATTCAGGAGAGAAGAGCATGCAGAGAATTGTATGAAGAACACCCATGTATAGACATTGAATTAATAGAAGAAAGCTTCGATTCAAATTCATGGGTTGTGTTATTCTCTGTGTATTTATGATGTTATGATCATGAATGGTTGCTTCCTGTCATACATATGATTTTATATGTTGTGTAGGTGATTTTATGGTTAAACTGAAATCTGAGAGGGTGAGAAAATGAGTTTCAATTATTTCTCTGTCTGAGCCAGAGACTTCCTGTAAGGAGTGCAGTTGAAGTGTCCGCAAGGAGTGCGTTGACAGAAGGGTTCAACTAGAGTCATATTTTGTTCTCATTCATCCTTAGAAGTGCAGATTTGGCACTGGAGCCGTGCAAGTCGTGTGTAGGCTAGACGAAGTCTCAGAGTTGCGATTCTAAGCAAAGGGAATTAAGACTGCTGCTGCAGGAGTGCGCAGAGTCGAAACTTCAACACTTAGACGTTGTTGAAGATTTTTCGCAAGGAGTGCGTGCAAGAGTTTCCTGAAGGGATTCGAAAGTCGTGAGAAAATCTCCAGAAGAATAGGCCTTCGAGTTCGTCGAGGGACGGTATAAACAAATTCGTGCCAGAAAGGCTTACAAGAATCATCACAGGTTTGTGCGCAGGGTGACGAGTTTTGTGGAAGAGCGTATCATCATTTCGTAGATTTCATTTGGAAGGGACATATGGTCGAATTTATCCAAGGAGAGTTCATGAAGATCTGTGGGTCATTGGATCTCTCAGAGTTGCAGGAAGGTTACAGTGCGAGCGTGAAGAAGGTTCAAGATCAGGACATATAGAGCATTGATCCAAGTCAGCTAGGGCTGTTGGATCCATCGCGAGATCGCCTATTGGGGTTTCGCGAGAAAGGAGCGGAATATTTGGCCATGGGAATCGTGATATTGCGAGACGCGATATTTCGAGAGTTACGTAAATAGTGTGGGCCATAGGAGTGGTGATGTGGCAGGTGACGCGTGTTATCGGGGTTTTGCAGCGGAAGTTCCGAGCATTGAATATCCAGATTTGCGATCCCACGAAGTTCGAAGTCCTGATATCGGCATTTCGGCATCTCAGGCATCGGGAGTTGACGTGGAAATTATTCGACCTCGCGAGTAGCGAAGTCGCGAGGGAGAGAGATCACGATAAGGACAGAAGTCCCGACAAGGTGAGAGCAAGTCAACGTTGACTGATATCTTGGGTCTCGGGGATTCGAGAGCCTCGTGATAAATAGAGAACTTGTGAAGCTGGGAGTTCCAATCCTCCGAAAACTAAAGAAAAGGGGATTTCACCGAAGAGAATCTGTGGGTAAGGAAGATTCCCGATAGGGGATCAGAGGAACCTTAGAGTTCTTTGGGCCGTGATTAAAAGAAGGTCCTATGTAAGCAGCGTACTTGAGGGTACGGGTGCGTCAGGGTTGGTATCAGAGCGGGAAAGATTCTTTACTTTCTGTAGCAGAGAAAGAGAATTCATCATGCCACCAAGAATAGAAAGGCAATCACCTGATCCAGAAGATAGGGAGGTGAGGAGAAGAGGCAGGCCAACAGGAAATCCAGAAATGGAGAGACAGATGAGAGATCTTTGAGCAAGACTTGAAGACATGGAGACAACTCAGAGACGCACAGTTGGTGCAGGGGATCTTAGTGATTCCGAAGACGAGATGGAAGCTGGACATGAAGAAGAGGTCACAGCAGAAGATGCATCAACCGAGCGGTTGATCAAAGCCATTGCCAGGATGGGTGTGAAGGCGAAAATAGACATTCCAGTCTATGAGGGAAACTTGGATGCAGAGGAGCTGCTAGATTGAATTAGAGATCTTGACACCTACTTTGATTATGAGGATATCGAAGAGGATAAGAAGGTCAGACATGTTGTCACATGCCTGAAAGGACATGCAACATTGTGGTGGGATGAGCTACAAGATGATAGACGCTGCAAAGGTAAGCAGAAGATCAAAAGTTGGGATCGAATGATTGCGAAGATGAAGGCAAAGTTCATCCCAAGAGACTACCAAATTACTCTGTTCAGGAGGATGCAGAACCTGAGACAGAAGCTGATGACATTTAAGGAATATAGTTAGGAATTCTATCGACTGAACATCAGAGTAGGTCATCGAGAGAGCGATGATGAGAAGGTTTCCAGTTATCTGAATGGTATGAGATATGACATTCAGGATGAATTAAGCATGCTAACCATCCGAACGATGGAAGATGCTTACCAATCGACTCTGAAAGCTAAGGAGAAGCTGAGCCGAAAGAAAGGAAAGAGGGGTTGAGGCAGAACTCAGCCCAGAGGCAAGTCAGTTGCCCAGGAAAGAACCCAAAATACCAAGGAGGAATGGAAGAAACCTCAGGGTAAAGTTGAGAGAGGTGGAACCTCGCAAAGAGGGCCATATGTTGAACAGAGAGGGAAACATAATAAGCAGAGTGGGGGATATGCTGACGCAAATACTTTTCCTCGTACTAGAGGCAGAGAAAGAGGCCGAGGTGGAGTAATCACATGTTTCACATGTGGAAAGAATGGGCACAAGTCTTATGAGTGTCCAGAGAAAAAGAAGGACATCGGAGAAGCTCACATCACGGAAGCGCAGAGGCGAGATGTTGAGGCTGAAGATGCAGAAGGCGGAAGATCGCTTATGATGTGAAAAGTCCTTTTGACACCTGAGAAGGAGGTGGAAAGCTCGGTTCAGAGGACCAGACTTTTCAGAATAGCTTGCAAGACCAAGGATAGGGTGTGCAAGGTCATTGTTGACAGTGGTAGCACGGATAATATCGTATCCACAGAGATGGTAGAGAAGCTGGAGCTGGAAACGACTGATCATCCAAGCCCATACAAAGTTTCGTGGCTACAGAAAGGACACCAAGTAACTGTTACAAAACAATGCTTGGTTGAATTCAAGATAGGTGGGTATAATGATAAGATCTTATGTGATGTTATTCTCATGGATGTATGTCATTTATTGTTGGGTAGACCATGGAAATATGACAGAAATGTGATTCATGATGGGAGGATGAACACATATACCCTGGAGAAAAATGGGAGAACCCATATGTTGCTTCCGATAAAGGATAAAGAGGTGAAGCCGGAAGTGAACAACACAATACTTCTCATGAGTGGGAAGGAGCTTCTTACGGAGGTGAAGAAGAAGGAAGATCCACAATTCTTTGTGGTCACAAAACCAAGAATTGTTCTGACTAGCACAAGAGTGGATGATTTACCAGATGAGGTTCAGGAACTGCTGGAAGAGTTCGCTAATATCATAGTGGACGAATTACCTCATTCGTTGCCACCGATGAGAAGTGTGAGTCATCACATAGACCTCATACCGAGAGCTAGTTTACCGAACAAAGCCGCATACAGATTGACGCCGCAGGAAAATGAGGAGGTCAAGAAGCAGGTCCAGGATTTGATGGACAAAGGATTGGTCAGGGAAAGTGTGAGTCTGTGTGCTATTCCAACAGTACTCAGTCTGAAGAAAGACGGAGGCTAGAGGATGTATACCGACTCAAGAGCGATCAATAAGATAACCATCAGGTACAGGTTTCCACTGTCGAGAATGGATGATCTGATGGATTACCTGAGTGGGGCAAATTATTTTTCAAAGATTGATCTAAAGAGAGGATATCATCATATTCGTATGAGGGAAGGCGATGAGTGGAAAACAGCCTTCAAAACCAATGAAGGTTTGTATGAATGGCTAGTCATGCCATTTGGCTTGACGAATGCACCGAGTACATTTATGAGATTGATGAATGAAGTCCTAAGGGAATTCATCGAAAAATTTGTCATTGTTTATTTGGATGACATACTGATTTACAGTAAGTCAATGGCTGAACACCTGAGGCATTTGGCCATTGTAATGAAGAGGCTACAACAGGAGAAGCTATTGATTAATGTGAAGAAATCTTCATTTATGAAGACATAGCTCATTTATTTGGGTTTTGTTATTTCAGCTAATGAGTTGAGGATGGATCTGGATAAGGTAAAAGTGATCAAGAATTGGCCATCACCAAGAAATGTGTTCGAGGTAAGGAGTTTCCATGGGTTAGATAGTTTCTACCAGAAGTTCATCAGGAATTTCAATGGAATTAGTGCAGCGATGATGGATACAGTGAAGAAGCGGCATAAATTTTTTCACTGGACAACTGAGGCTGAAAAGAGCTTCAATCTGCTGAAGTGAAAGATCACGGAACAACCAGTGTTAGTGTTGCTGGATTTCCTGAAGACATTTCAGGTGAAATGTGATGCCAATGGGTATGCCATAGGAGCGGTCTTGAGTCAGGAAGACAGGCCAGTTGCATATTTCAGTGAGAAGTTGGATGAGGCGAAGCTGAAATACTCCACGTATGATAAGGAGTTCTACGCTATCATACAGGCACTGAATAAGTGGAGGCATTACTTGATCCCGAAAGAATTTGTTTTGTATAGTGATAATCATGCATTGCAATTTGTGACTCAACAGGAGAAGTTGAATCAGAAACATGCAAAATGGGTAGAGTACATGCAGAATTTCACATTTGTGATTAAACACATTTCGAGTACTGCTAACAAAGTGGCTGATGCTTTGAGCAGGAAATGTTTGTTGTTGCAGGAGTTTCGAGTCAAAACATTGGGTTTTGAAAATCTCATGGACATGTACGCAGGAGATGCAGATTTTGGAGAAGCGTATGAAGAAGCTGAGAATCCAGTTCTCAGAGACAGGAGTCCTTGGATAAATTATATGATCCAGGAAGGATTGTTGTTCAGAGGCAATCAATTGTGTATTCCGAAATGCTCCATGAGGGAGAACTTGTTGAAAGAAAAACACAGTGGTGGATTGGCAGGACATTTTGGCCATGACAAGACATTCGCGAAGCTGAATGAGTCATATTTTTGGCCGGGGATGTGAGCATATGTCAAGAGGTTCGTTGACAGATGCAATATTTGCCAGCATTCGAAAGGGAGAAAGTAGAATGTAGGGTTTTATCATCCATTGCCCATACCAGAGAGGCCATGGGAGGCGATAAGCATGGATTTTGTATTGGGTTTGTCGAGGAAGCAAAGAGGATTTGATTTCGTCTTTGTAGTAGTGGACAGGTTTTCTAAAATGAAACACTTCATTCCATGCCAGAAGACCAGGGATGCGACGCACATCACAAATCTGCTTTTCAAAGAGATCGTTAAACTTCATGGGTTTCCGAAAAGCATAGTTTCAGACAGGGACACAAAATTCATAGGGCATTTTTGGAGGACCTTGTGGAAAAAGCTAGGAACTAATCTGGTGTTTAGTTCTGCTTATCATCCTCAGATGGATGGATAGACAGAAGTGGTCAACAGAAGTCTAGGAGACTTGCTGAGAAGCTTGGTGACAGAGCACCATAGCAGTTGGGACCACATATTGCCACAGACAGAGTTTGCATACAATGATTCAGTGAATTAGAGTACAAGAAAAATTCCATTTCAAGTTGTATATGGGATGCAACCGAGAGGAGTATCTAAACTAAGGGATTCAGAACAAACTGCTACTAGCAGCGCTAGTGCAGAAGAGTTCGCTGAGGCGATGAAGGAACTTCACAGCAAGGTGAAGCAGCGACTGCTAGATTCGAACCAGGAATATAAATGCAGAGCGGATCAACATCGGAAACAACTTTAGTTCGAAGTTGGTGATCTAGTTATGGAACATTTGAGGAAGGAAAGGTTCCCGAGGGGAACATACAACAAATTGAAGATGAAGAAAATTGGGCCATGCAAGGTCTTGAGAAAATTCGGAGAAAATGCTTATGAGATTGAGTTGTCGGATGGCATCGGCATATCTCCGATATTCAATGTCGCAGACTTATACCCATATAGAGCTGGAGAAGCAGAGACTGGAGCTGAGGAACCAGTGATCCAGTGGATGAAGCAGATGCTGATAGCAGAGAAGCCGCATATGGAGTGCATACTGAACAAGAGAGTAGGTAAGAAAACCAGAAGAAAAGAATACTTCGAGTATCTGGTCAAATGGAAGGGCCACCCAGTGGAAGATGCCAGCTGGGAGACTGAAGCGGAAATACAAAAGCATGGACAGACTGTGTAGGAGCTCATGGACAGGAGCCCATGAAAATTTTCAAGGCGAGGAGTATGATACAGGAGCATCGCCCACGTCAAGAGAAAGACGACACGAATTTTGAAACCCACTTTGGAAATGTTGCGCAAATCTTAAATGAGTCATTTAAGAGGAGGCGCCTTTGTTTATTGTAAATGGACCTTGAGCAGATAGCTCTCGTCCTTAGGTAGATGAGGCATTTAATATAGTTAATGTAGTTAGATAGGACTTTAATTCTAGATTTGATAGCTGTAGAGTCCAAGAGGGAAACAGGATATAGACACCCTCCTTTGTACATTGTAAGGGGGATTATTGAAGCATTCAGGAGAGAAGAGCATGCAGAGAATTGTATGAAGAACACCCATGTACAAACATTGAATTAATAGAAGAAAGCTTCGATTCAAATTCATGGGTTGTGTTATTCTCTGTGTATTTATGATGTTATGCTCATGAATGGTTGCTTCCTGTCATACATATGCTTTTATATGCTGTGTAGGTGATTTTATGGTTAAACTAAAATCTGAGAGGGTGAGAAAATGAGTTTCAATTGTTTCTCTGTCTGAGCTAGAGACTTCCTGCAAGGATTGCAGTTGAAGTGTCCGCAAGGAGTGCGTTGACAGAAGGGTTCAACCAGAGTCAACTTTTGTTCTCATTCGTCCTCAGAAGTGCAGATTTGGCACTGGAGTCGTGCAAGGCATGCGTAGGCTAGACAAAGTCTTAGAGTTGTGATTTTGAGAAAAGGGAATGAAGACTGCTGCTGCAGGAGTGCGCAGAGTCGAAACTTCAACACTTAGACGTTGTTGAATATTTTCCGCAAGGAGTGCATGCAAGAGTTTCCTGAAGGGATTCGAAAGTCATGAGAAAAGATCCGGAAGAATAGGCCTTCGAGTTCGTCGAGGGACGGTATAAAGAAAGTCGTGTCGGAAAGTCTTACAAGAAGCATCACAGGTTTGTGCGCAGGGTGACGAGTTTTGCAGAAGAGCGTCTCGTCATTTCGTAGATTTCATTTGGAAGGGACAGACGGTCGAATTTCTCCAAGGAGAGTTCGTGAAGATCCATGGGTCATTGGATCTCTCGAAGTTGCAGGAAGGTTACAGTGCGAGCGCGAAGAAGGTTCAAGCTCAGGATAGATAGAGCGTTGATCCAAGTCAGCTAGGGCTATTGGATCCATCGCAAGGTCACCTATCGGGGTTTCGCGAGAAAGGAGCGACAGATTTTTCCACGGGAATCGCGATATTGTGAGACGCGATATTCTGAGAGTTATGTAAATAGTGTGATCCATAGGAGTGGTGACATGGCAGGTGACACGTGTTATCGGGGTTTCGCAGCAGAAGTTCCGAGCATTGAATATCTGGATTTGCAATCCCACGAAGTTCGAAGTCCCGATATCGGCATTTCGGCATCTCAGGCATTGGGGGTCGACGTGGAAATTATTCGACCTCGCGAGTAGTGAAGTTGCAAGGGAGGGAGATCGCGATAAGGACAGAAGTCCCGAAAAGGCGAGAGCAAGTCAGCGTTGACTAATATCTCGGGTCTCGGGGATTTAAGAGCCCCATGATAAATAGAGAACTTGCGAAGCTACGAGTTCCGATCCTCTGACAACTAAAGAAAAGGGGATTTTGCCGAAGAGAATCTGTGGGTAAGGAAGATTCCCGATAGGGGATCAGAGGAACCTTAGAGTTCTTCGGGCTGTGATTACAAGAAGGTCCTTTGTAAGCAGCGTACCTGAGGGTACGGGTGCGTCAGGGTATAGGGGAATGAGAGAGGAGGGTTAAGGGTGAAAACTTAGGTCTCAACAACACTTACCATTGGAAATAGAATGAAAGGGAATATCTATATATGAGAGCTTTAAATGCATTAGTAGATTTCATCATCCTCTTTCTCCTCAAACAACTTAAGGCTTCATGACCACAACTCTAGGATTCTTGTAGATTTATTCAAAGTATCTTCCCGTGAGGTCCATGCCTAAAGCTACACAATAAGTGGACCACTTTAGAGACTTCTTCAATTATACCCATTAATTCTAGAGGCTTATAGAATTCTTCTAAAGTTGACATCAATGACAACCGATTTTCCAACAATGTATTAGTTTGTTGTGTTCTTTGCCATATTCATGGGATAGTCTAGTCATGGCTATTGGGAGTAATGAAACCACATTAATTATTGAACATTTGGTTGCATCTAAGTTATCATAGGAAATTACGTGGAATAACATGGAAGGATCAACCAAGGATTCCATTATGGTGATAGGTCGATCGATAAACATAGGTAAAGGTAAATTCTCCAGTCGATGGTCTAAGTTGAAGGGTAGATCTAAACCCCTGGTTCAGTTGAAAATAAGATGCTAGAAATGTAGTAAATATAAAAATTATAAAAGGGAGTGCAAGTCAAAGGTTGTTGAGAAAAGTTATGGATTTGATGAGAATTAGTCGATTGAAGGAAATACTTCTCTAGACAAAGGAAGAGATGTGTATCTGGTGTCGACTAGTACACAGTCATAGCACAATGTTTGGTTGATCAACTCAGGTGCATATTTTCATATTAAACCTCACAAGAATTGGTTCTGTGAGTATGGGAGATATGAATAAGGAGATGTATTCTTTGGGGACAACTCGACAACCAAAATTTTTGGACAAGGAAGAGTCTAATGGATGCTACAAGATGGGAGGATTAGAACCCTTCCATGTGTACTACATATTCTAGGTTTGGAAAGAAATATAATATCTGCCAACAAAATGAGTGATGCATGTTTGAAAACTTTATTTTATAAGGATTCATGCAAAATGGCCAGGGAAGTGATGGTTTTAATGAGGGATTTTGGATTGGAAAGCTATACAAGTTTTTGGGAGTATCAATTCAACTAGATGCAATAGTATTGTTGTCACTGAAGTCGAATCGAATGAAAATTGACTCAACTTAGGTCGAATAGACTCCAAGTGAATCGATTATTCCTCTTTTGGTCAACTAGACCATGCTGTGGCACCATATGATGAGACATATAAGGGGAAAAGGACTTCTAGCTATGCATAACAAAGGTATGGTTGAATTTTTTCTAGATTTTAATTTAGAAGTTGATTTTTGTGAACATTGCATATATGGAAAAAAAATCATGTAATATTCCCATATGGAGCTACAGGGGGAAAGGGGATCCTAGAATTGATACAAAGTGATGTTTTTGGGCCTGTACCAGTCCCATGGACCTTTGTGTTATGTTTTCTTCATACATGATTTCTCCAGGAAGACATAGCTATATTTCCCTAAGAACAAATATGAGTTTTTCAATAAGTTCAAAGGGTTTAAATATCTTGTGGGAAACCAGATAGATAAAAAGATAAAAGTATTGAGAACTAACAATGGAGGTGAATTATGTGGTAAATAATTTGCGAAATTTTGTAACCAATGTGGCATAGAATGCCAAAATACCACTCCATATACCCCACAATAGAATGGATTTATCGATAGAATGAAAAAAACATTGATGGAAAAGGCAATGAACATGCTCAGTAGTGTTAGACTCACACGAGAATTCTAGGTGGAGGTAGTTGAAACTACATGTTATTTTGTAAATATGGCTCATTCATCAATTCTAGTCGACTTGACTCCACATGAGGTATGGTTTGCTAAGAAGCCTTCACTTTCACATCTCAAAGTCTTTGGTTGTGTTTCATTTGTGCATATTCCCAAGGAAAAGAGGAATACGCTGGAAAATAAATTAGCCAAGTGTAATTTTGAGAATGTCCTAGTCAGAATTTTCTAAAGTGGTGAAGAGTCTATAGGAAGAAAAGCTCTATCTTTCCAACATTCGGTGGACTAGCCTACTAAATATTTTCTCCTTACATTTTCTTCCTTTCTATTTCTTTCCATCAAATATTCCATGTATGTATGGAAAATAGGAATATTTGGTTCTGTTCAGTTCTTTCTCTAGAAATCTTCATTCATCTTGTAATATTTCAGGTCCAAAGGAGAGAAATATCTACCTGTAAAAAGTAGATGTGGTTTATTTCAGTTCATGTGATTGTCATTGAAATATTTTGAGGTTGTTTTAGTTCTCTTGTTCCATACATTATTGAACTTGTCATATTGGGTTATTATTATAAATTTATCCTGCAAAGAACTATTTCGGGGCACTACATTAGTGATTTTTCAGACTTGAGTTGAAAGCATGTGATTTCAAATGTATTTCCTATCAAAATAATTTTTGAAATGTAATGAAGTTATCATTTAAACTTATTTGAAGACCTGCCCATTTGTATTTCATATTGCAAAAGTCATAGAAGATTCCATGTTCATTTTATCTTGCAAGAAAGGTAGAACGTCTATTGAAAGGAGACTCCAAAAACCTTGTAGACACAAATCTCTCCTGACACAATTTATCCTTTATTTCTTTAAATGATATGATGTATATTTGTGCAACTGCATAATTGTATATAAGGGTTGTACATTTGTATATACAAGCTTTCTTGGAATATCTTTCAAGTTTTTATCTTTAGCATTCACCCTTTTCATTCATTGTAGAACCACACAAATAATCTTCCAACATATCAAAGAGGAGTACCACCTCCATAAAAATGAAAGGGGATATTTTATTCTCGCGAGGTTGTTTTTGGGATTGTGACCAATATGAACATAAACACCCATCCTTCATTTCCATCCAATATGTCTTATTGTAAGCTACCTCTACTTAGGCAATCACCATTAAGTTTTACCTTTCCAGAACATTTTGACACCTTGGAATGAGGCAGTTCCTATCATTCCATTGCCTCGATACTGCACTATCCTTGAAACATCGTAGCCATTATCATTATCTCATCCATTTCCATTATCTATAGCTATCCATTTTTTTTTCTCAATTTTAAATTATTTTTCTTCACTTCATTAGTGATTCAATGCAAAACCATGCTTTTCCACTCAATACCAAAATACTTCCAATGGAGTGTTGTTTTCATCCATTGTCACTTTTGAGTGAATAGGCCTTCATTATTATATCCCTTGAATCATTTACACCTATACCTTGATTCCACTGTGCATTCTCATAACAAAAGAGAATTTCTTTCTTTCCTTGAACACTTCAACCATAGTTTCCAATTCATAAATAGAAACCCTTCTAAGTCCTCATAAACTAGTCCCTAGAGATCATTTAACCATCCCTATGAATCACCCATTATCTCATGGGATATTGTTCTCTTTTGCAACAATATTTGCATCCATCATCAATGATTTGGAGGATTAGATTTCCTTCCTGCATCCATTAATTACATTATTCACCTACTATATTCATTTCCTACGTGACAATCCTTGTCACTTCTACTTTGCAATTCATTTAACCTCTGTAGCAATTGAATACTAATTTGGATCTACTCTTTCAGAGTCCTTTATCCAATTTTCATTACCTGCCCTGTAGCTCTTTATTGTCTTAGAAAACATCTATAGGCTCTACCTCGCTTCCATGTCATTTTCCTACAAGTAATAACTATTTTGGTTCTCAAATGAACTATCTAGTTTATAACCTGTTTCATTTACAAGATCAAATTCTTTCCCTCCCTCATGTTGTAACTAGTATTTATTCAAGAGTAGACAAACTACATCATCAATACTTTTTGTTGATAAATATTTCAACACCTCTTCAGAGATTCCCAACTTCATATTGTCATTTTATTGATCACCCTGACAATAATCTCTTGACATTAAATTCTCTATTTGTTTTCCCCTGCTCATCCACAATACCTTGTTATTTAAAACTCAACCCCTTTTATTTTCCAAATGGACGTACTCCAAATGTGCCTTTCTACCTTTGCATAGGAACTATCATGAGTATATACACTCTTTATTACCTGACACTAACATATTTCCTATACCTATACCATCTAGAAATGTTTTCCCAAAATTTGACATTGTTTGGAGACCTTCCCATTAAGCAATTGCATGGTTCACATAGTTTATTTTCCCTTTTCTTGTAGATTTATAACATCACCAATTTCTTCCTAGGATAACATAAACCTACCATCATGTTTTCCTCTATATTACCTTTCCAATGGCTATACTTATGTCTCAATCTAATTTCTGACCTGAAAGTTTTGGCCCTTTGAAATCAATAGTTTCACCCCTTTAGCACTAGTAACAAAATCTCAAGGGTTGTTTTCTGCATTTCATGGAAGAAAATATGGAGAGAACCATAATTTTTTTTATATATGGCACCATTAGTATTCATGATTTTGAATACACAACAACTCTCATGTTTAGGATCTGACAATCCATCCAACTTCTGCATCAATCTATATTTGGCAATTTTTCCCTTTTTCATTTCCTCCAGACTTGGATTTTTCAGTCAAAAATTGCTATCTCCCTAATAGAGAAAAACTGGTAGAAATCCCCTCATGAAAAAGTTGTCCATATTGATGATTATATGAAATGTTGAATAAATAAATTTTTCTAGATAGGTGATCTTGGGTCCCTTTTCCTCCTCTGAAGATTTCATAAATCCCCCAACTGTGCCAAAAAATAGTGGATTTTTCCTTGTTTGAGCATATCCACACCAACTCCAATTGAATTTTTCTAGGATCCCAAATGAGTATATTCATTCCATCTTTTTTAGATATCTATCTAATTTTCACCCATATTTGGGCCTCGGTTACTGAGGATGACCTGGATCTTCAAAAGTCACCAATTTGTGTTTTTAGAAAAATTGAAGAAAAATTAGCCAGTGGCCCTCACCCACATTCTTATATCCCTCTTTATTGTGGATAAGCCCCTTAAATTTCATCTTAATTGGATTTAAACTACTCATGTTATTTCCACAACAAATTTTTGACTCTAGATTTTGTTTTGTAAAATTGGTTATTTCTCCTTCCCTTTCCTCCTCTTCTCTTCTCTCTTTCTCTTCTTCTCTTCCTTCTCTTATTTTTTCTCTCTTATATTTTCCTTTCACCAAAATTTCAACCCCAAAATCACATTCTATATCGATTGTTTAGTGCCGGAAGAATATTTTTTCGCCGATGTATCGGTGATGGAATGTCTTTTCCTCGCCAGCATATCAACACCAGATCCTCTTTCCTCATTGATGTATCATCGCATGATTCACATTCCTATTTTACACATGCCTTTATTAGTGACACATAAATATATTTTTCCATTGATATGCTCCTTTATAGATAACTTAGAGATATCTTTTTCTTCCAGTGACATATCTTCTTTCCTTGTCGATAAATTATCGTCTTTTCTCGACAACATTTCGACCACTTATCTTCTTTTCTCATTGACATTTCAGTGCAATATTGGATTTCTTCACTGAATTTTCGACCAAAAATTCACTCTATTTGTCGATGTATTGATCGAATATTTTCTTTCTTCATCGACGTTTCAGTCAAATATTGTCTTTCCTTCTCGACGTTTCAATCGAAGATTGGCTTTCTTCATCAATGTATCCGTCAAAGATTTTCTTTCTTCTCCAACACAATGGACTAAGATTCACTTTATTTTTTAATGTATCAGTCAAAGATTCAATTTCTTCACCAATATGCTCCTTTTTTGTCGGCTTAAGATCTTTGTTTCTCACCAATACATGCTATATCGACTACCTAAGAACATTTCTATACTTAGATATTTTTGTGATTTTTCGAATTTGTGAATCTATGATTTTTGTGAATGTCATGAAATACACCTAGCTCACCTACTGATCCAAATTTCAACCCCTCCAAGCTGCATTCAACCAGTACATCAACCAGGTTGACCTCTACAAAAAGAAATCAACACAAAAATTGGAATTTTGAGGGGTTTTGACCTTGATTTCACAAGCTAGGCGAACTCAATTTTCTGCCCAAATCCACACAAGTGACAATCTACGGTTTTGTATAAAATCCTATAGGCCCAATGCTAAAACCTACAACTCTGATACCACTTGTAAAATACTCGTTACTAGTAAATCATTTTTTTCTTCTTTCTCTGATACAATTAAATATTACAACTACTACATGTTGATTTATTCCGTGCATCTACAACAAATTATAAAATGCTAAATGCAACCAAGTTAGAAAACACACATAGTAATCAAAGTAAACATTTAAACAGTGGAATAACATAACATAAATAAAATAAAATTTATCTTTAATTAGCTAAACCGATTGGATACATACATGGGACATTCCTCCTAGCCATAGGAATTGTTGTTCCATTTCTCTCAATAGCAGGCCACCCCCAAGATGAGGCTATGAGTCCACAAGGAGGTCTAGCCCTCTTGGTTTTCCACTCTCCATAATCACCGACCCAAAACCAATGTTCTACTCGAATATTAGTTCCAATCCACTAGGTCTCTTCCCCACAACATGCACAACCCAAGGAATGCGATCCCCCTTCTCTGCCATGCAGTCTCTTATGCCTTCCCACTTCCCTCCATGGATCCAGTGCACTTGGTTTGCCAATAATATATTAGCTGGGAACTCCAGGAACTCACAATTTCTCAAGGAGTACTCACAATAGCCTTATTGAGGCTCTTGAGCCATTTCCTTAATAGGAAAATGTCACTTACAAGCATACAACCTCATTTTCAACATAAAATTCATCTCACCAATGGTTGTCATTAAGCATAGCATGCTTGGTGCTCGTTTTCTAGCACTTAATGCTCTTATTTCTCTTCAAAACCAACATGTAAAAAAGACTCAAAACAGAACTAGAATTTCCTTTTCTTCTCAAGCAATCTTGACACTCACATTTCACAAAAAGTGGTTCTACTCAGCCCTTGTTATCATAAACTAGTGAGTTGACATTTCCTACCTACCAGTCTTACATCACTTATTATATCTCTTGATATTTCAAAGGATGTAACCTTAATATGAAAAAGTCTTGGATTAATATAAATGGGTAACCCTTGGACACCTCTTTAGCCCCATATCCCCCCATTGTTATCATTTTTCTTGTACACAACCAATGATTTATATTTATTAATTATTTTAATTTACATTTTACATTTCTTGTCTCTTGGCCATATCAATTCATATAGTCTATCTCACCCAAACATATCGACTCACTAGCCTAATTCGTATTTACACAATTACATTATAAATTATGGGGTTTAAAATTGGGGATATTACACATTCTTATGGACTCACAACCTTAGCTTGGGGGTGGCCCTATTGCAGAAAGATTACGGGAAAAAGAGATCCTATGGTTGGGTGGAACATACTTTTCCCATAGCCAATAGATGTCTTGTTTCCATAAATATAGGTGTTATGATTCATTTTTCCTTATGAATAATTTATTGATGTTTATAGTGTTTTTTAGTGGTTATTTTGTTTAAATAATAATTTTGCATCTATAATAGTGAATATTTTATTATAATTGCATAATTTTTCTTTTCATGTTAAGTGCATTCATAAATTCATAGTAGGGGAAAAAAATATTGGTATCAAAGTATAAAAGTGAAAATATTATGATCCCAAGAGGTACCTTATATCCTCAATGGTATATGAAGGGTATTGGGTATGTTACACCATGGCTACACATCATCAAAAATTTTACACACGGATTGAGTACAACTTTACATAGGCTATGTTAGGTGTGGTGGCCTCACCTACAAACACTTTTTCCTTTACCTATAAGAATGAAAAGAGCATAGTGGGTTGCAAGAAATTATATGGTAAGTGTACATCCATCTCAATCATTTTCTTTATATTATTTTCACACACCAGGAACCTGTCCTAATCCCAATAACTATTCCTAATCCATGTTATCCCTTTCTCTACACCCATAAGTACCATAGATAGAAACACAAGGATGAGGAATAATAAGGTAAATAATTTATATAACAATATTATTTCCCTTGTTTGATTAGAGTTCATTTATGCCCTACTCTACGACTCCTTGAAGCCAATTTCTTTACATAAAATACGATAATACACTAGTCCCCTCAAGCATACCTTGATAAAAGTTCAAAACCTCCTATACAAGTGTTCCTACCAACCATGACACCCTCTTAGACTAATTTTCTATAACCATATGGAAAAGTATTAATACCAACATTATCACAATTGTGTATTTAAATTCACTCACAAGATTATAATTTACATCTATGTGAATACTGCTATTTTATTTTCTAGACTATATTCAAGTTATTCTTCTATTTGGAATGCATTAAGCCGCTTACAAAAAACAAGCAAAACTACTAGTAAGGGTTGATAATGTAATGAGGGTTTGATTATTCAATCAAATGGGATAGTAGTTACATAATTCATTTTATCTATTATTTAAGAGGTAGAGAGAGGGATAGGGAGGAGTAAATGTTTTTCCAAGACATATAGCTAGAAGTAAGTAGCATATCTACTCAAAACATATTGATGTATATACTTTAATTGGTTGTAGAACTAATATTATACATCTAACACTTTTCAATCTAGTTCTAGAGAGAGCACCTGATGACAAGGAAGGGGATTAATTCCCACACTTGGTTCTATTCATGAGAAAAATATCAAACTAAACTTCAATGTGGGATTTTTTTCTCTCATTTCGTTGTCTCTTGTAGTGCTTGGATCCGTCAAATGAGAGGATCACTATAGTTTCTTAATAAGAACTTGACACTAAAACTATGGATATCAAACAAATGGCCTTGGAATTGTCTTACTCTCAAACTGAAATTATAAATGGAACCTTTGTCTTTAATTATTGCCTATTGTACCACAAACTATGATCAAGGATAGATAATTCCCTTTGAAATATATTAAATCACAATGATCAGTAACAATTGGGATCCATCCATTATATCTAGTTGTAACTCAAAACCATTATAGTTAGATCTATATTTATTTCTAGTTACAATGATTACTCAAAATCTATATTATATATTTACCAATTTTAAATAGACTGGATCTTGATTGGGAGCTCCGATGTTGGTTCATATACACCTAGAATTATTTCTCAAAGGGATGCTAGAACAAGCTATTGAATAGTCAACTCAAGCTCCATGACCTAGGAAAGTGTTTATGTATAATTTAATTCTATGAAGGATCTATGTCTTGTAATGATTTGTATTAGCAACTAGGTCCCTAAGAGGGATTTCCTTTTCATTATACATCCAAAGCACTATATATACAAGGAGAAAAATGGCATCCTCAGTCATTCAAAAACCTTGATTACCCATTCCCTTGGGTTGGCTTGGCCATAAAATTATTGAATGAGAACCAATTCACTTTCTCCTATTTCTTCAGAGTGAAGATATTCTCATTAAAGCATGCATCCCTATGACATTTGAAAAATGTTAATTGAAAATAATTTGTCTCGATCAAGCAAGTGGCATAGATAGATCAATCTCCTTGTGGTACTTATTCAATGGACACTTAACCTTATTCTTTAAGGGATGCTTCATAGACATTAGTGGTGACATACATGGGTCTTCCAAATGACAAGAGTGAAAAAAATACCACAATGGAAACAAAGGGGAATATTGAAAAGATTTCAAGTCAGTGAAGCAAAGGACGAGTAGCTAAGTGCATGAGATGGGTGAGGCATGTGGTAGGTCAGGAGATTGAGGCATGTGGCACATTGGGTTGATTTTCCACATTCCTAGTTAGTGGTGTTCCTTAAAAATATTTATTTTATGCTTCAATGCAATCCTAAAACCTTTTTCAATTTACCGTTTTTGAAAATGGACCTTGAAGCAACCAAATGTACTTGTAAACTATCCAATGCATGAAATAGGTATTCAAATAGAATTGTCCTATGCTCACTAGTTGTAACTCTAGTTTATTCATTATGTTCTAGAGAGGATTGGAGACTTCCATTCTAAGGCACTTAAAATAATGATTATGGTTTTGATGCATCAATTGAATCTTCATATTGAAACATAGAGAAGTAATTTAAAGGTCTTCCACATGGGCAGTTCAACATAATTCATAGCAACATTATGTTCAATGTATCATTCAAGAAGCACCCTCTTTATGTCAAGTTTTCTCCTTGTTGGGACTAAATCCATAGTTCAAACAACAAATTCCAAATAATATAATGTTGGGGATTGGGTGTAACTGGATATGTCACAAATAAATAGAACTGTAGATATTCGAAGAGGAATAACTTCAAGTAAAAACATGTGGTGTCTAAAGACACTATTACAAGACTTAAGAACACTACATTGTGATCAAAACATAACAATGCATATAAAAATTGCACGCCATCATGTTCAACATTGACATATGTCTCATGTCATATTGACCCATTGGGTCCACTATTTATAGCCTCAATTTCTAACCAAGTTCCATGGAATTGGGAAGATCGTGTCCACATACAACCTGTAACATCCCCAACCACCCACAGGCTAGGGTATACTACCTTCAAGCCCGCCCTTGGACTTCTTTCTCTTACCGATACCTTTTTAAAATTTCAGGATGCATAAAAGAAAAGACTTTAACGACATGCACAACAATATGTAGCAAGCATGCATAATCTAAGATTTAGTTTTAAATGATAATTAAAATACACAGCGGAATACATTCATACACAGATAATAATATCACAACAAATATTACTTATCTTTATAAAAAGGCGACACCAACTGGCTGTAGACTAAGGATGTTCCACCCAACCGTAGACACCATTGCTCCAAATCTCAACAACAGTGTCACCCCCAAGCCAGGGCTATGAATCCACAAGGACGGTTCCATAGTGTACTTGGGTTCGCAAATCAGTCAGCTCTCAAGATCTCACAAGTTTCCCAGCACCCCAAAAAATCGAAGTACTCATCTCTCTTCTACCCAGCCTGTACCGCCCAAGAGAATGGACCTCCACCCTTCTTTGCCACACAGTCCCCCAGGCAGTCCTTCTCCTTTTTCCAAGGCCTCCAACACAACTGGTCTAGAATCTCAATGCTGGAACTCTCAAGACTCACGGTTGTGAGAAAAACAGGGCATAGGCCAACACATCTCAAACATGCAGGACCCAGGTCATGGTTGGATTGTACCAGCGACCATTACAGCCAACTATTCCATGCATAATTCTCAGCAGTTTGGTTCCCTTTTCCAAGCCAGGATGCAGGTGAGGATGGATCAATGAATGGGCGAGTGAGTGCATGAAATTGCATGAGGGAAATGAATGAACATACAGGAAAATCAACAAACAAGCCATCAGTCAAACCCCCCATCAGACCAGAGGCGGGTTTAAGTAACTTTGTGGGGAATCAAGAACCTCCTGGCCTTCCCCAAGAAGATTATGTAATTGATCCCCTCCCTTAGGAAAAAATTCTAATTAACATAGGAATAAACACTTAGCCCCTCAAGCCCCCTCTCTTGTGGAATCATAGCCCCTTATAACTCTAGTCCTTGTCCGTCAAGCAATGAGAGATGTGTTTATTATTAATAATGATCAAAACATTACATTTATTAGACATACTAGACCTTTAATAATTTTTTGGGCACTCAGACCTCTCAGCATTGTAACAATACATTATTTAAAATGGGGGTTCAAAACTCAGAGTGTTACATCCCCTCCCGCTTATCTTGGCACTATCTTCAATGCATATACAAAATAGAGATCAAAATCTCAAATTTATTCAAAAATATGTAGGTACTCTACCTGCATGGCATCTTCATGCTCCCAGGTAGCATCTTCAAGACCGTAGCAAGTCCACTGAACTTTTACCAGCTCTATAACTTGATTTCAGAGCATTTCGACTTTTCTGTCCAATACCCACACTGGCTGAACCTGAAATTATCCATCCATCTCTACCTTAATCAGATGTCAATCAATAACATGGTTAGGGTCATGTACATATTTCTTTAGTAAATATCCATGAAATACATTATGCACATTCATGGAAGAAGGCAATGCAAGCATGTATGCAACTGGCCCTATTCTGTCCAATATTTCAAATGGATCACAGAATTTGGCTACTAGCTTTGTACAACTATCCAATTTCAAAGAGATTTTCTTGTGATTCACTTTCAAAAGTACATTCTCCCCTACTTTAAATTCTCTAGTTGTGTTGTTCTTGTCTGCATAAACTTTCTGTCTATCTCGAGTTGCCTTTAAATTCTGCTTGATGTTAACCACCTGGTCTTCCATTTCCCTGAGTAACTCCAACCCAAGTACCACTCTATCTGCTGGGTTTTCCCAGCTTACTGGAGTATCGAATTTCCTACCATACAAGGATTCAAATGGGATCATTCTCAATGAATCTTGATACCCATTAGTAAGCAATCTTCCCACTTAGATGACTTATCCATCACATACATTCTCAGCATGCCTTCAATTATTCGATTGACCCTCTCTGTTTTCCCATTTGTCTAGGGATGATATGTTGTGCTAAAGTTTAGATTTGTGCCAAATCCTTTAAGAAATACCCTCCATAAATTGGAGGTAAACTTTGTATCTCTATCCGAGACAATTGTCCTAGGTATCCCATGCAACCTAGCAATTTCCTTCATGAAAATTTCTGCAATATTAGCCACTGTATGTGTTATCTTCACAGGAAAAAAATGAGAAGCCTTTGTTCATTTGTCAACCACCACCATGATTGAATCATGTTCCTTATTCATTCTGGGTAATCCTATGATGAAATCCATGGTGATCACTTCCCATTTCTTCTCTGGGATTGGTAATGGATGCAGCAAACCCGCTGGGTGCCTATTCTCAGCCTTCACCTTTTGACATTCCATACATCGAGTGATGTAATCAACAACATCCTTCTTCATTCCCAGCCAAAAGAACTGGCTTATTACCGTTGTAATTGTTTTCTAGTAATCGAGATGTCCAACATAAGGGACATCATGCATTTCCTTCAGTACCAAATTCCTCAGTTCTCCAGAACTAGGAACATAGATTCTATTTGTATTCATGAGTAATCTATCTTCCTTTATCTCATACTCCTTTATTTTCTGCTATACATTTCCTTGCTATAAGTTTTCCTTTACCTGTAGGTAATGCTGGTTTGTAACAATACCATCTAAAATTATGCTCTTCAAGTCTGACTGATGCATACTGACAATAGTAGCATGCATGGTATGCACTCTTCTACTAAGTGCATCGACAAATTTATTCTCCTTGCCCTTGATATGCTTGATATCGAAGTCATATTCCCTTAAAAAATCTAGCCATCTTGTTTGTCTGGTGTTCAATGTTGGTTTTTCAAAAATATACTTCAGGGCAATGTGGTATGTCTTTAATTCAAATTTCTTCCCCATGAGATAATGTCTCCACATCCTCAAGGCGTGAATAATGGAAGCAAGTTCCAAGTCATGCGTGGCATAGTTCCTCTCATGTTCCGTAAGATTTTTGGACTCATTTCCAATGACATGTCCATTTTGTGTGAGCACTCCTCCAAGTCCTTCCTTACATGAGTCTGTACATACCACAAAACTTTCATTTGGGTCAACAATCTTTAACATAGTTGCACTAGTAAGTAATTCCTTCAACAGATTAAAATTCTTTTCACACTTGAGTGTCCATTCAAATTTATTTCCCTTCTTTTGCAAAGAAGTGATGGGATGAGCAATCTTAGAGAACCCTACTATGAACCTTCTGTAGTATCCAACTAGTCCCATAAAAGATATGATGTCTGACAAATTTCTGGGTGTTGGACATCCTTTAATGGCTTTGATCTTCTCTGGATCTATTGCTATGCCTTGCTCTGAAATAATGTGTCCCAAGTGATGGATCTACTTTTGATAAAAATAAAACTTACTCAACTTGGCATACAACTGATGTTCTCTCAGTACTTGCAATACCAGTCTTAAGTGATGTTCATGCTCCTCTTCAGACTTAGAATAGATAAGTATGTCATCCAAGAATAGTATGACAAACTTATCCAAATAATTTATGAATATGTCGTTCATTAAGTACATGAAGACAACTGGTGCATTGGTCAGTCCAAATGGCACCAATATGAATTAATAATGCCCATACCCGGTCGTAAAGGTTGTCTTATGAATGTCTTCTTCCTTGATTCTTACCTGATGGTATCCTGCCCTCAGGTCAATATTTGAGAATATCTTTTCTCCTCTTAGTTGATCAAATAGGTCATCAATTTGGGGTAGAGGATACTTGTTCTTTATGGTGTACTTGTTCAGTTATTGGAAGTCAATACACAACCTCAAGGTTCCTTCCTTCTTTTTGACAAAACGTACTGGTGCTCCCCAAGGTGAAACACTTGGACGCATGTACCCTTTCTTCAACACTTCCTCCAACTGCATTTGTAATTCTTTTAACTCTGCTGTGCTCATTTGGTAAGGTGTTTTTGATACCGGGGCAACTCCTGGTACTAAATCAATTGAGGAATCTATCTCCCTTCTTGGTGGAAATCCGTGTATTTCTTGGAATACATCTTCAAATTCCTGTAGTATCGAGAAATCTTTGAGGCTTGTCCCTTTTGTATTATCTGGCTCTTCCACATGATTTGCATACAATTGACATCCTTTCCTGAACATCTTTTTAGCTGTAAGGCTGATATCTCCTTTATAGAGATGGGTCTTGGAACTCCTTTCACAGTGCTCTGTTTTCCATTTCCAACCAGTCCATTCCAATCAGAATATCATAATACCCCAATGGTATGATATTTAGATCGATACTAGTATTCATGCCATTAATACTTATGGAACAACTTTTGACCATGTCATGGATTCTTCTTTTGGTTCTAGTGGCTAACTGAACCAAACTTGCTTTTCCAAGTTTACTTTTATCCAAATGTATTCTATCCACTATCTTAGGATCAATGTAACAATGAATTTCTCCCGAATCAATCAAAATAGCAACAGGCTGATTTATGATCTTACCTTCCACCTCGATCATATTGGATTGGTACTCTGTTTTTCGATCATTTATTCTTCCTATATCTTCGACTATTGTAGCTTCTTGGATATTGTGCACAGTCTTCACTCTGTCCTTTCTGTATAGGCAATCCTTGTACATGTGATCTTCCTTTCATCCCCATCATTGGATTGGTGGTCTTCCCCTTTTTCCCAAGGAATATTCCTTCTTGAAATCTCCCTTATCATACTGATCTTGATGATTTCTATTAGGCTCATTCCTATTGAAGGAAGGTTTGAATCCTTTCCTCCTCTGATTGGACTTCACATTTTTCTTGTCCTTCCAACATTTCTGCAGAGATTCTCTTCCCTGGCCTTGCTCATATAGGTATTTAGCCTTCCTGATGGCCTCCGTCAAGGTCTTGGGTTCATCATACTTGATATTTTCCTTACAAACGATGGTAGTCCACTTAGAAATATTTGTATTTTCACTTTCTCATCACCAATGAACCTGACATACTTTAACAATCCCAAGAACTTATTCTCGTATTCTTCCATATTCATGCTTCCCAACCTGAGTTCAAAGAACTCCTGCATTTTCTTGTCATAGAAATTCTTTGAGAGGTACTCCTTCTGGAAGTACTTCTTGAACTGCTTCCAAGTGATCCTACTTTCATTAACATGTTCCACTTGCTTCAGTTTGTCCCACCACATTGCAACTTTCTGGTGTAAATGGTAGGTGGAAATCCTAGCTTCCAGGTTGGCCGAATAGTTATGCAACTAAAAATATCTCTTGAGCACAAGGAACCATGCTTTGGCATCATCTTCCCTTTCTCTTTCACCCTCAAAGGAAGGTGGCTTGATCTTTCTCAGCTGTCCTTGCAAAATATATACCTCTTGTTTCCTTCTTTGGTGTCCGACATGAGACACCTTTGGATTGCTTACGAGATCATCCGATGCATAAAAGTTTCTTTCTAAGTAAGGAGGTGAGTGGTGTCCATGATATCTTATAGCACTTTTGGAATAACCAACTCTTCCACAATCATCCCTTCTTTCATGGCACCTGCCTTCTTCCTCTTGTATTGAGTTTGATCCCTTCATCGTTCGTCTCTACAACTGATTTAAGCTCTGCAACAATCGAGCATTTATCTGAATTTTCTCTCTCAACAGTCTCTCATTGTCTGCTTTGTATCTCTGCACTTCCATCTTCAGGCTTCTTACCATTTCTATTAACGTTTCCTGCTCTCATTTTCCCTTGCGTCCATTGGACTCTATCCTTGCATTACCAACTCTAGTATTCTGGCCTTTAGCCTCCCTATCATGACTAGAGGCTCCCTTGCCTTCTTCCATTTCCTCAATATGCATCTTGAGTTGAGGTATTTAAACCCCTTAATTCTGCAAAATGTGCAAGTGACCATTTTGGTAGAAGTATGCATACGATAAAGAAAATTTCCAAACCATTCTACAAGTATAATTCTTTTTTTTGTTCATGGAGATCATATCCCGATTCTCCAAAAATAAAAGTGTCCTATTATCCTTGGCTGACACATAATTTCATCCTACGCAGACCCTTCCTTCAAACCACCTTCCTAGGTGACCACGACTAGAAACCGCGGCTAAATCCTTCCTTAGCACTTTTTTGTCTTGAAGACCCCTAATTTGACCCTTAGCTCTCCTTCCCTCAGTTGTCAATCTACATATGACCATGGCCACGACTCTGTGCTTAGCTGAAAAAGTGCTTGTTCAGAGCTTCATGACTTCAAAACTTTCAGCCAGGACCGGATCAACGATCCTCATCCTCTTTCACAATCAACGATCAATATCCACTTCAGGACTCCATGCTTCGAGAATCTCAACTTTCCTTTCTTTCCTCCTCCTAGAACTCTTTTACTCAGATTTCATGATCTGGCAACGGATTTCCTCCCATAGATCAACGGCTGTGAATCGCTTCGGCTCTTTAGGATTTGGAAGTTTCAAAACTTTCCTCCTACACTTTCTCCTAGAGTTCTTTCACCCGAAGTCGACGATCCTTCAACATGTGTCTTCTGGAATCAACGGTCGATATGTACTCTGGCCTTTGGGCCTATAGGAGTTTTTGACCCAATGCAACCTATCACATATTTCCCCAGTGGAGTGTCCAGTCTCTGTACTGCACGATCTATCACCACGTGGTGAAATACTGGAAGCAGACACGTGGCCCAATCAGGTGGGTGACATATGTCACGTTCTAATTGACATTTCAATACTCCATATGCTAAAAAATTACTGACATGTGGCACACACCCCATGTGTCCACGTCATCCCAGGTGATGTTCGCAAGCCACATCACTTCGGGAATCCCAGGATCCACATCACCTCTAGGTGACGTCATTGCATCCCATCACTTCGCCTCTTTGGGCTTTGGGACTTTGGGAGTTTCCATACTAGTACACTTTCAATTCTCCAGAACTCTGAATTCTCGAACTGGCCAATATGTCGCCATGTGTCCTCTTGGATAAGATGACTAAGATTTTCTTCGAGTCTTCACCCAGAGTCCACAGATCTGCACCATGTGTCCTCCTTAATTTGACGATTGAGGCTCACTTTGGGTCTTTGGACTTCAGAAATCTCAAATTTCAAAACTTATTTAGCCCCACTGGCTTTTATCCAAAGCCCTAGATCTGGTGACACATGGCTCTTAGTAGATCAATGGCTGAGATCCTTTCGGATCTTCAGTTTTAAAAAATCTCAAACTTCAAACCTCCTCTAAGTACATGGGATTCTGTCATGTGTCCCCTTGAATCAAACAATTGAGGCTTACTTCGGGCCTTCACCTGAAATCGACAGATTTACACTACGTCTCTTCTAGATTAGACGACCTAGATTCACCTCGGATGATCCGACGCTTGAGATTTACTTCGACTCTCTGGCTCTCTGGGCTTCAGGAGTTTCAGATCTCAACTAAAAACCTCTCGAACAGATTTCACCAGAGTTACTGATTTGCTGACACATACCTCTTGGTGATTGATGGTCAGGATCTACTTTGGCTATTTCACCTCCTCCTCATCCACAACTTCTAGAGTTTTGGATCTCACACCACCTGTCTCTCCTTGATGATGGACGATCCTAAGCTACTTCGGCTATACATAGTTTCGATGTTCAAGCACTAGTAAGTCACATCACTGCATTGCAGGACTGCCTTGGGGAATTATATCCCATGCAACTTTGTTCCCCGCAATGCCTCTTGTCCATTGATCTCACTCTCCAATGGGATCTGATGGTTGTGACCTTATCCCTTACTTCCTTTTCATCGGACAACCCTTTTTCACATGTCCTCTGATCCAATGATCCTGGATATCTTCTAATCCTATAGCGGCGATCGCTCCTGAATTCAAAGAGGGATGGTCATGATCCTTCGAACCCCTTACGATGGGTCTCTGGCGTTCTATCTCATGCATAGATTCTGCAATGCCATTCCTCCTGTGATTTTCAACTTCACGGTTAGAATTTGATATCGACCTCGACACTCTGACCAAAAGACCCAACCCATACTAGCTCAGTGTTTTAACCAGAAGCTCTGATACCAATCTATAACATCCCTAACCACCCACAGGATGGGGTATGCTACCTTCAAGCCTGCCCTTGGAATTATTTCTCTTACCGATACCTTTTTAAAATTTCAGGATGCATAAAAGAAAAGACTTTAACGACATGCACAACAATATCTAGTAAGCAGGAATAATCTAAGATTTAGTTAAACGATAATTAAATTACACAGCGAAATGCATTCATACACAGATAATAATATGACAACAAATATCACTTATCTTTATAAAAAGGCGACACCAACTAGCTGCAGATGAAGGACGTTCCACCCAACCATAGACACCACTTCTCCAAATCTCAACAACAGTGTCACCCTCAAGCCAGGGCTATGAATCCACAAGGATGGTTCCAGAGTGTACTTGGGTTCCCAAACCAGTCAACTCTCAAGCTCTCATAGGTTTCCCAACACCCACAACAATCCAAGTACCAACTCTCTTCTACCCAGCCTGTACTGCCAAAGTCTACATCATTTAGTTGAGTTTTTAAAAATCCTATTGGTTGGACAATCGACCAGAAGTCAAAGAAAGTTAGTCGATGGATCAACTAGCTAATCAATGGACTAAGAGTTGGATAT
>JZKD02S0300470.1:260328-306916 GCA_000966675.3 Picea glauca | reverse complement strand
AGGGCCTCTAGCACAACTGGTCCAGAATCTGAATGTTGGAAGTCTCAGGACTCGCAGTTGTGAGAAAAACTGGGTACATGCCAACACATACCATACATGTAGGCCCCAGGTCATGTCTGGATTGCACCAACGAACAATACAACCAACTATCTTGTGGATAATTCTTAGTAGTTCAGTTCCCTTTTCCAAGCTAGGACGCATGTGAGGATGGATCAATTAATGGGTGAGTGAGTGCATGAAAGTGAGTGAGGGAAATGAATGAACATGTAGGAAAATCAGTGAACACGCCATCATTCGAACCCCCCATCGAACCAGAGGTGGGTTTAAGTAACTTAATGGGGAATCAAGAACCTCCTGTCCTTCCTCAAGAATATCACGTAATTGATCCCCTCCCTTCGGCAAAAATGGAAATTAACATAGGAATACACACTTATCCCCTCAAGCCCCCTCTCTTGTGGAATCATAGCCCCCTATAACTCTAGTCCTTGTTCGTCTAGCAGCCAACGATGTGTTTATTATTAATGATGATCAAAACATTACATTTCTTGGGCATAGTGGCCCTTTAATAATTTTTACACAACCATCAGTGGTAAGAGTCGAATCTATCAAATACACACTATCTAGTTAGCTCGTCAAGGTTTCTTGACCCGACCATCCATATATCCAACTCTTAGTCCATTGATTAGCTAGTTGATCCATCGACTAACTTTCTTTGACTTCTGGTCGATTGTCCAACCAATAGGATTTTTAAAAACTCAACTAAATGATGTAGACATCCGATCGATCGCCAACCGGATATTTCCATATGTTAGTCGAGCGTCCGATCAATTGATTCTAGGAGAAGTGTGTTGAAATATCACAACCTGAGGTTCCAACACCTCCCATCAACACACGGATTTGGAGATTCAGGAGGTGAAATTAAGTCATCAAGACACCCCCCATAATTGTAGCTTCCTAAATCCCAAGCATCAAACAAAGATTGACAAACTTAGCTTCAAAAAAAGGTTTGGGGAAGATATCATCAAGCTGATCATCTGATGTTATGCAATATACAAGTGTGACAACATTCTCGTGAACTAATTATCGCAAATAGTGAGCATGGATCTCGTCATGCTTCATTTTACTATGTGAAACAAGGCTTTCATCAACTTGAATGGCACTCTGATTGTCATACTAGAGTGTATTCAAGGTCTGTACAGGAAATCCAAGTTCAATTTCTCCCAAGAGTTGGAGAATCTAGACTACCTATGTTTTTGCATGAATGGTGACATGATATTATTGTTCTCTAGTCGACAGAGAAACTACCTTTTGTTTCTTGCATGACCAAACCAACGATCCAGTGTTGAAGAAAAACACATAGCCAACATTGTACTTCTAATCGTAATCATCTCCTTCCTAGTTAGAGTCGATGAAGTCAACCAACACATCTAAACTTTGATCATATTTGATACCAAGATGAGTGGTTCCCTTGAGATAGTGAACAATCCTTTTGAAATATTTCAAGCGAATTTCTATGGGGTCCTACATAAATCAATAAACCACACTAATATCAAAATAAATGTCAAGTTGATTGTGAGTGAGATAAATGCAATATTGTCGACCAATTGTCTATAGAGTGTAGCATTGACTTTGGGAGAATGAGAAATTTTACTCACCTTAACTCCATAATGAAAAGGAGTAGCACATGGCTTACAATCGACCATCTTAAAATGTGTCATGAGATCCATTACATATTTATATTGATAAATTAATAAACCATTAGACAATGGTAATTCTTGGAGACCCAAAAAATAATGCAGAATACCAAGATTTTTCATATCAAAGGAGTCAACAATTTGTTTCTTCAATCTAAGAGTGAGATCAATGTTATTTCTAGCTATTACAAGTGTTGATGTTTTGTAGTTTTGGGAGGTACTTTCCCTCCTAGTTGACCTTTCTTAGACGATAAGAGGATTCCAAAATAAAGAGAACCATTGAACAAATGTGGAAATACCCTAGAAGAGAAGTCGTCCCAGAATAATAATAATAAATGAAGTGACACTATATCGGAAAAGAAGTCGACCCAGTAAGGAGGACATGAAGAGTATAAATACAATGTGCCTTGCATTATTTGAGACACACACTCACAATCTCTCATCCATATAAAATTGAGGCGCAAGTCTGAGGAAGGTGATGTAGGAGCTATAGTAATGCAGTAGCAAAAGATTCTTATTGTTCAGACTTTGTGGCAACTCTCTCTTGTGCGCTAGCCTTAGTAGAGGTGTGCTACTTGTGTATGGTGTTGCTGCTGTAGCTGGGGTGGTATTTTTGGTTGTATCTTTACATATTCATTGTGCTATGTTTTATCTGTTGGTTCATGTTTGAACTTGTTTGGATGAAATCTCTCTAAGAAAGGTTGGATGGGTTTTCCCCATTTGGGGTTTTCCCAGGATAAACTCTCATGTCTTATTTTTCTTTTTACCACTGCTCTTATTTTTTGTATATGATATAAATTCTAATGTGAAATAAGATACAAATATATTGGTAAACCTAATTTCTCTATAAAATTGAATAAAATCTAACATGGTATCATATTTGGTTACCTTCAAAGAAATATAACCATTGGAAGAGAGATGATATTTACTGTAGTAACTTGTCAATGAAGCTACAATGACCTTGTCACTGCAACACACTCTCTTTGTCAATATATTTGAGAAATATCCTAATATTGTTGGGATTAATTCCTTCAATGGGAAGTTCTTCCTACCCTAGTGCACCCCCTGAAACCTTCATTTTCAGTTTGGTGAAGTATGAAAATTTGAAATCTATCAGATCTAGGGTTTCTACCGACGAAAATGAGTACCAATACGAGAGTTGAAGATAGACTGGATGGAGAAGAGAAATTCAGATCCTGGAAGCATAGGGTAATACTCATTCTAGAATATAAGTATTTATTGGATCATGTCAAGCATGTTCTTCTAGAACCTAAAGAAGACGAAGTGGCCAAAGAAAAGTTCAGGAAGAATGAAGTCAAGGCCAAAAGGATCTTGACAGACTCTATTAAGGATCATCTGATAGAAAATGTATTAGAACTGAAGAAAACGAAAGAAATATTTGATGAACTAACCATACTTTATAATATAAAGAACACTAGTTGAAAGATTACTCTAAGGAATCAACTCAAAAATGTGACAATAAACAAGTCGGAAACTGTCTCCAACTATTTCATGATAATATCACAGATTAAGGATTAGTTAGTAGATATTGGAGACTCAGTAGATGATGCAGATCTTGTGACTACTACACTCAATGGATTTCCCTCCTCTTGGTACCCATTTTTTCAAGGGATTTGAGCAAGGAGTAAGTTTCCAAAATTTGACAAGTTGTGGACAGATTGTACCCAAGAGGAGTCTAGGTTTATATCCAAAACACAAAATACAAATGATGAAGAAAATCAATATCTTTCCTCCCATGTGAATAAAAAGAAGGATAGAAGAGAAGCCAATACGAAAAGAGATAAAAGACCACATTACAAGAACGTCAAAAGTCAGATGCTACAGTTTCCAGAATAAATGACATTATGCCTTTCAATGTCCTCATAGGAAGGAGAAAGGAAAGCATCATGCACATGTAGTAGATATAGAGACAAAGGAGTCAAAAGAAGAAGAATATGTATTTGTCTCAACAGTCACAGGTACTATCACTTAAGGGAGTCATACTTGGCTCATGGATAGTGGTGCTTCCAATCACATGACCGGATTCACAAGTTCCCTTACAAACTTGATAGAAAATAGCTCATCGCTTCAAGTGGAGCTTGGGGATGATTCCAAGCATGTAGTCAAAGGAGTAGGAGAAGCCTCACTTGAATTTGACTCAATTAATCCTATTTCAATTAAAGATGTGTTGCTCGTAAAAGTATTGAAGAAGAATCTTCTTTCCATTTATACTTTAGAAGATAAAGGTTTTAGGGTAGCATTTGTGGATGGCCAAGTTCTATTGTGGCCCAAGAATTCAAACATAGATTCAACTACCATGATTGGTGTCCGAGAAGGAGGGCTATATGAATTGAAAGGACACCAAGAACAATCCCTTGTACATAATGATGTTAGTCGTAGTGAGATGTGGCACCATATACTTTCTCACCTAAACTACAAAGCACTACTAGTATTGAGAAAGATGGTTACATGTCTACCATACATGCCGGTAGCAGGAGGATCTAAGGTATGTTGTCATGGTTGACTCTAATTCAAGGAAACATGTTCCAGAGGTTCAAGATGAAGTGGAAGAGTAAAAAATACTGGTAGATCCACCTAGAGAAATTGTTGTTGCCAGAAAGAGACCAGCTTGGCTACGTGACACTTTGGAGGAAGTTGAAGGACATAAAACTCCTAAAGGATCTTTAAGAGAGAGCAAGAGACCACACAAGTTTTCCAACTATGTGGCACTGATGAGAAAAATCATTGATGCAAAAACTTCCACTTTTGAAGAATATACCAAGTATAAAGAATGGAAGGATGCCATGATGGAGGTGTATCAGTCCATTATGAAGAATGATGTGTGGTAAGTGGTCCCGAGATCAAAAGGGAAGTCACTGGTGACTTCCAAGTGGATCTACAAGATCAAGCATGCTACATACGACAACATAGATAAGTACAAAGTGAGATTTGTGGCTAGAGTATTCTCCCATAAAGAGGGAGAAGATTATGACGAGACCTTTTCTCTTGTAGCAAAGCACACTTCCATTAGATCGATTATTGTGATTGCTTACATGATGGGATGGGAAATACAATAGATGGATGTCAAGACGACCTTCTTGAATGTTGTGATTGAAGAAGAAGTGTACATAGAGCATCCACGAGGATTTGTAATCCATGGGAAGGAGTCCCATGTGTCCAAATTGAAGAAGGATTTGTATGGGCTCAAGTAGGCACCTGAGGCATGGTATGCCAGAATACATAGTTATCTGATGGGATTTGGGTTTACCAAGAGTGATGCAAATCCCAACTTTTACTACAAGGTTGAGAATGATTTCCCATTGATCTTGGTATTGTATGTCGACATGCTTCTAATCGGAAATGAGAAGCTCATAGTTGGGTGGAAGTGGGAACTCACCTCATAGTTTGAGATGAAAGATCTAGGTCTGATGCACTATTTCTTGGGATTGGAGGTGTGGCAGAGGCCAAATGAGTTTTTCCTTAGCCAGATAAAATACATTATTGATATCCTGCATAGATTTGGGATGATGGAATACAAGTCCATGGACACTCCTATGATAATGATTCTGAAGCTCTTGAGTGATTCATCTTCATATTTGGTGGATCACACGGTGTATAAACAATTGATCAGATCTTTGATGTACCTAGTTAACACCATGTCGTACATATGTTTTGCAGTGAATGCTCTAAGTTAGTACATGGTTAAACCTATACATGTAAATTGGATAGCAATGAAACATATTTTGAGGTACCTATGTGGTACGATTGGATATGTATTTAGATATGTCTCGGATGGATAAATGAATTTGCATGGTTATATAGACTTTGATTGGGCAGGGAGTGCAGTGGACCAGAAAATCACCTCAGGGTGTTGCTTCAATTTGGGATCAGGAATGATCACATGGTTGAGCAGGAAGTAAATGCCAATGGCACTCAATACTCTAGAGGCAGAGTATATTACAGCTAGTGTTTCAATCCATGAATCAGTGTGGCTCCAAAATTTTCTTACAGGGTTATTTGATCTAGAGTTGGAGCCAAATTTGATCCATTGTGACAATCAAAGTTGTGTGAAGTTGTCAGATAATCTTTGGTTTCATGACAAGTCAAAGAACATAGAGATCAAATACCACTACATCCAAGACATGGTGTAGAGAGGAGGTATGGAGCTCTGTTACATATCCATCGATGATAATATAATGGACATTCTCACTGAGCCACTATCTAGAGTGAAGTATGAGTACTTCAGAGACAAGATTGGTGTGATGTAGAATGTCCACCCTTGATGAGAGGGAGGCTTGATGATTCTCGTACAACGAGCTCTCCCTTTGGCCAAGGGTTCCAAAATCAGTCATGTGAAGTGATTGAGGAAGTAATGAGTAGCATGGTACACGTCTTGTCTATGCCATGTGAAGTCACTAGGTGTGAATGGGACTTGTAGCATGGTCTTTCCTATGCCATGTGAAGTGGCCAAGTGTGATTGGGACCACGTAATAGCCTTTCCTAAGCCATTTGAAGTGGCTAGGTGTGATTGGGGCTATGTTCGTAGTCTTTCCTACACCATGTGAGGTGGGTAGGTGTGAATAAGACTACTGGGATAGGTGAAACATCACAATTTGGTACAAGTCTTTCCTATGCCATGCAAAGTGACTAGATGCGAATAAGACTTGGAACATGGTCTTGGACCATGGGATAGCCTTGCCTAAGCCATGAGAAGTGGATAGGTGTGATTGGGGATATGGATACAATCTTTCCCATACCATGCGAAGTGGATGGGTGTGAATAACACTGCAAAAAAGAAGAAGGAACATCATAGCATAGTCAGAAGGACTATGGAAATAGTTTTGTACTACAATATGGGCAGTTGTGTACTACTGGATGATTGCATCATAGTCCTATAGATCGTGGCATATGATTCGAGATATCGATGACATGGTAGTACATGTGTGCTACTAGTTGATTGCAGAGTAGTCAGTGGACTACCAGAAGAAGATATCATGAAAGATATCTCCCTAGCTAAGAGAGAGTGTTGTTGTTTGGTAGTTGTGGGAGGCACTTTCCCTCCTAGATGAAATTTCTTAGACAAGAATAATATTACTGAAGTAATAGAACCATTGAACAAATGTGGAAATACCCCAGAAGAGAAGTCGGCTTAGAATAATAATAATAAATGAAGTGAGTAAACCATCCCAGAGAAGAAGTTGGTCTAGTAAGGAGGACATGAACATGCACCTTGGCTCATTTGAGATACACACTTAAACTCTCTAATCCATAGAAAAGTGAGGCACAATTTTGAGGAAGGTGATGCAGAAACTGTAGTAGTAGTAGATTCTTATTGTTCAGTATTTGTGGTAACTCTCTCTTGTGTGCTACCCTTAGTAGAGGTGTGCTACTCTTGTACGGTGGTGTTGCTGCAGTTGTGGTGGTATTTATGGTTGTATCTTTAGATAGCCATTTTCTAGGGTTTATCTATTGGTTCATGGTTGGACTTGTTTGGACGAAATATATTTTATAGTTTTAGCTTGGGAGGTACTCTGCATGTTTGTCTTGTATGCGGAAGTAACCTTGTACCTACACTACTAGACACTTGACTTTGTAATGGGTTTTTATAAAGTTGTGATAAAGTGGTTCTTTTATGTAAGTGAGATTTAATAAAGTGTACCTTCGAATATTAAAGTGACTTTATCTCATAAAGTGCACTTTTGTTATAAAGTGAAATTGTACTTTAATATTTTAAAGTGATTTATTTTGGAGGGAATAAATCACGTCCCTTGATCTTGTAAAGGAAATATTAGATATTGGCCATTATATTTAGGGTTGTAGAAGGTGAAGGGTCACTTTCATATTATAAGAGAATACCAAGGGTAGTGTGCAATACAATGAGGAGGAGAATGAGTTTGAGATATTTATGAGATAGCTTGAGAGAGGAGAGAGAGGGAAGCAAGGAGGGTGCATTTCCCAAGAGAGATTGGACACAAATCCCAAGAGAATATTTTTTTGTGTGAGTGTTATATTTATTGTTGTTGTTGGAGGTCGTACTATATGGATCCGTACAGTCTGTACAACAAGGGGAATAGGGCACAAAAATTGAGGCAAAGTGTGGCACAAATTTTGAGGCTTTTGGAGGGTTTTTCTTGCTGCAGCAGGGCCATACAGATCACTACAAACCGTGGGCACATTTTCCAAGGTGTTTTTTTATGGGTAGGCCATACAACAGTACGAATTTGGCATGTTTCCAAGGAAAACATTTGGGGGAAGTTTTTGTGTGTTGTAAGTGGATTTCTCTTGCTAGAAATTGTATTGTTGTTGCTGATATATCTTTCTTGAAGATAATAAAATATCTCTCACATTGGGTTTCCCCACATTGGGGTTTTCCCTGACATTGCCTAAATTTATGAGTTGAATGATTGTTATTCATTGTGTTTATTTCGTTCTTAAAGTGCTAGGCAATGTGTATTTCTGCTTATGTAATTTTTTTTAGTGTGGTTATACATGTCAGATTTCATAGAAGAGAGTTATCTCTAGGTTGCTAATTGTATGTCATAATTTAGTACTTGTTGATTTTGTCATTTAAATTTCTACAATCTCTCTAAGAAATGTTGGTTGGGTTTTCCCCCATTTGGGGTTTTCCCAGGATAAACTCTTGTGTCTTATTGTGCTTGTTGTTGTTGCTCTTATTTTCAGTACATGATATAAATGTTAATGTGAAAGAAGATATAAATAAACTGGTAAACCTAATTACTTTGTAAAAATGAATAAAATCTAACAACAATGTCATCAACATATACAACAATAATCAAGGCATTTTCGTGAGTATGGAGTACATATAAATTGTTGTTAGATTCACAATGTTTGAAACCAAGATGAAGAAATAAATTGTCGAGCTTAGCATACCAAGTTATAGGAGCTTTCTTCAAACCATAAAGATACTTCTAGAGTCGAAAAACAAGGTGATAATAAGTCACAAAACAAGGAGGTTGTTCCATGAAAATATCTTCAGATAGGTCCCCATGAAGAAATTCACTCTTCACATCCATCTGGTGGATCTTCCATCCAAAGTGAGAAACAAGGGAAAGAATCAAACAGACACAGTTCATATTTTAAATAGGGTAAAAGGTTTCAGTGTAGTCAATTCCTTCTTGTTGAGAAAATCCTTTCACAACTAAGAAAGGTTTATGTCGCTCAACAACACCTTCAAAGTTAAATTTGGTCTTGTAGACGAATCGACACTTCACAATGTTCTTCCCTTGAGGTCGGAGAACTAAATCCAAAGTGTGATTCTTTAGAAGAGAATTTGTCTCAATCTACATAGCCTGCTCGCATTCAGGTTGTCCTTGTGCCTCTGAGTATGTAACAAGATAACAAGTTTCAAGTACATGAGTCATCAAAGAAACATTGACGTGTTGCTTCTAACTACAATTTTGTTAGCTTGAAGAAATATCACTGACATTAGAACCAACAACTTCAATTGTCTTAGCATCCCATCTGGGTAGATAATAAAGGGATGAGTTGATGTCCACTATAGAAGGTCGATCAAAAATCAAAACTGTTTATGTTGAAGGAGATGGGGGAACAGTCGAAACCGAAACAAACTGACCATTAGAATAAGGGGTTGACAACCCAGTCGAAATAGGAAGAGAGTTCAACTATCTAGTTGAAGGTTTGAAAAATGGAACAAGACTCACAAGAGATCCATTGTGGGAGACAACATCAAAGGGACCATCCTATAGTAAACCATAGGTGTAATTCAAAAACTTGATTCCAGAAAACTTCACATCAAACCATACATTTTGTCTGATAATGATCGATTGTTTGATAGGTTCAAACAATCAATAGACTTTAAACTCTTCAAATTAGACCATCATGATGCAAGCATGACTCTTTGCATCCAATTTATTTATGAAATTAACACAAATATGAGCCTAAGAAACACATCCAAACACATGGAGGTGGTCGAAAAAGGGATTTCTTCCACACCATCTTTTGACTAAAGTCATAGAAGGAATAGATCAAGTCGATATGTGATTCAATGGATAATTTGCACAATAGATTACCTCATCCCAGAAGCGAGGACACAATTCTTTGGCCTACAAAATACATCTATCTATTTCGACTAATATTTAATTCTTGTATTCAACAATTCCATTCTATTGAGGAGTATGAGGAACCGATCATTTCCATTCAATACTATATCAAACAAGGTGTTCTTAAAATGGTTAATTCACATATTCAACACCACTGTTTGATATCGGGCACTTGATGGGTCAACCACATTTATTTCCAATAAAGGCCCTGAATTCCTTGAACTTTTCAAAGATGATATTTTTCTTTTTTAGGAAATAAACCTAAGTGAAATGAGAGAGATCATCAATGAAGGTCAAAATATACCTTGCACTTGATAAAGAAGGTAGATTGATGCAACAAAGATCATTGTGAACCAGCTCCAAGAGGTTTTGTGCTTGCCACACTTTGTTAGAGTCGAAGGGTGCATGATGATGGTTGTCTAGCACACATCCTCTACAGACTCCATTTGGTGGAAAGACTTTATGTAGACCAGCAACCATATTCTATGTTTTTATCAACTTCAAACTTCAAACATTAAAGTTTCTGAGTCATTCATGCCATATTCGACTTTGTTCATCAATGTGAGAAATAAGAGAAATCGGTTCAAAGTAGGGTCAAGTCGAGTTGAAAAATTTATACAAACCATCTTTTGGGTTGAGAAATATGCTGGTGATGATCGACTCATCTTTCTTTAGATATTTGACAAAGAAACAATTAGGACATAATTCCACAATATTATATGTGTATGTCAATTGAGAAACTGACAACAAATTTGCATTGAGTTTCAGCACATGATAGACATCAATAATCCTTCCATGTCGATAGGGAACATCACCATGACCAACAGTGTCGAGAGAAAATTCATCAACAACATATATCCTTCACTCCACAACTTTATCCAAGGATGTGAACAAGGAAACATATTTATCCATATGATGAGTGCATTCATAATCAACTACCCAATCACTTTGAGAAAGAAACACTTGAGAAGTTCCAACTTGGAAGGTGAAATTATCAGTAGGTCGACGAATAACTGACATGTCTCCTTTAAGTTTCTTGACCTTCTCCTCTAATTCGCCTCTCTTCTTGTGTCAATTTCTCTCCACATTTCCACTCTTTCCATAGCACTGACATGTCTTCTTCTTTTGATTCTTCTGACTGGATGTTAGTTCATCATTCCTTCCTTAAGTTTTTCGGTCGAGGCGTTTCAGTTTTGTATAGGGATATAAAATTGTTCTCTTTCTTTATAGTTCACCTTCCTCTTTCCCTTGAGCAAGTGGGATTGATTTTTTCCACCAAGATTTCCTTCATCTAGCAATTTTTGTTGATCAATAATTAGTAAGTTACAAAAACCATCAAAGGTATAATCCTTACTATATTCCTTGTGTGCTTGGTAGTTGGTGTGAAAACTTGAAATGAACATGTTGAATCATGTTCTCAAATTCATCAGGACCAACTAGATGAGTTGTCCATCTTTATTCTGATAATTCTTTCCACATTCACCTAATTTCAACTTCATCTCCTTCACAAGCACCAAATAGTTCTCAATTTATCAAAAGAATGACGATTGAGAGAGATCAACTATTTCCTCAATTGCATGACATGGATTTCATCAACTTTGTCTAATAGAGACTTTAGCTTCTTCCAGAATTGATGAGGGTAGCCAATTCCCATGGTATGGAACTGAATCTTTCGTGAGATGACCCCTATAGCCTCTTCCCTCTTTCTGTCAACAACATAATTCAACCGATTGTCTATTGGATATGGAATTGGATTTTCATATATTTCCACAGGCCTTTGCTCTTCAGTAGGGTTTCCATGTTTGGAGCCTAGAAAACATAATTTGACCATTCAAAATGACATGATCAATCTTCAAATCCATCTTTAATATCTAACAAATCATATTTGTTTCTAGGGGTTACATTCAACAAATCACCAGCCCAAAGACAATAACACGATGAATTTGACTCAACAATATTTGCAAATAGCAAGAGAGGTCTAAACCTTTCTATGATACCATGTTGGGGATTGGGTGTAACTAGATATGAAACAAATAAATAGAATTGTAGATAGTTGAAGAGGAATAACTTCAAAGAAAAATAGGTGGTGTATAAAGACTTTGTTACAACACTTAAGCACATTGCATTGTGATATTCTTAATGCATATTGAACACACACACCATGTTCAACATTAACATCTGTCTTATATGATAATGACCCATTGGGTCCTCTATTTATAGCCTCAATATTTAACCAACTTCCTTGGAATAAGGAAGATCTTGTCCACATACAATCGTCGATGGTTAGATTTGATTCCATTAAATCCATCCTATCTAGTCGACTTATCAAGGTTTCTTGACCCAATCGTCCATACGTCCAACTTGTATTTGAATCATTGGTTAGTTGATCCACCAATCGACTATTTTCGATTATTAGTTGATTGTCCGACCGATGGTCTTTTCAACTACTCGAAAAACTGATGTAGATATCTGGTCGATCGCTCAACCGACTGTTTCCAGTTGTTGGTTGACTGCTTGGCGGACTGATTCCAATAGAAGTGTGATGAACCATCAGAACCTGAGGTTCCAACATATAATGAAAATATGAACAATGTGGCTCTATGAAATCCTTATAAATTATTTTATTGCAGTTGTGAGTGTAAAAAGAGACAAACAAAGGATCTTGAGAGACAAAGAACTTGGATTTTGTATCATTGGTCCATGACTGATCATTTGGATTGAAAAGACTTTTCATGCAATATTGTTGGGTCTCTAGTTTCTACTACTAGATTAAGATAAACAACTATTGAATGAACGACCATAAACTAACAATCTTACCTATACTTAATGTTGACAACCTCTACACATAAAAGCAGGGACTCAATGCTCTGCAACTCTTCTTGTTTTAAAAAATAGTCAACAAATAAATTCAAATTAAAAATTCTTTGTTCAAATTAACAAGTTAAGATATTAATATAAACCAATTTTGAAATGAATTTGATAAAATCTAGGGTGATATCTCTCTATTTACCAACCATTTAATTTAATTATGCTTGATTAATTGATTAAAATAATGACATCCTCGTGAAGGCAATTACACATAATATTCACATAGTTTATCACATACAGAAGTACCCTTTGAAAAAAAAGAAGAAGCATTGTGTGCTATTTTTAGGTTAAACTTTGTAATCAAAATACAAATACTTGATCTTAACTCAATTGTAGATTTGAATTATCGAAGATGCTAGCCACAAAATCAATCATTGACTTTATAGCAAAGCATACCACTAATTTGAATGTACAAACAAATTAAGAATGAGCAATAAAAACATTTTACATTAAATATACTAATGGAGTTATTTTATAATTCTTTATTTGTTGAATGAAAATAACGCTAATTTGAATCTACAAAGGAATTGAGAATGACGTATAAAAACATTTTACATTGAATCTACTAATTCTTTATTTGTTAAAGGTAAATAACAGCAAGTCAAGAATGGATTATGATAAATGGGTTATTCTCACTCTTCTCATAAACAAATTGTTCCTTACACTTCTTTCAATGCATACATTTTTTTCACACTTCCTGCATAAAATATGACATTAACAAATAGTGATGTTCCTTACGTTTCTTTCATTGCATACACTTTTTTATTACACTTTACGCAATAGGTGAGATTTGTTGCTGCAATAGGTGTTGGTTGGGATCATATGAGAAGGGAATTCACCTTTAATGGGAGTGTGATGGGGAATAATATTGATGGTGATAGGTTTATGAATGTTCGATATGGATCATAACATACTGATAATTTGAATTTGTTATTTTGATTTATGTTTTAAAAGTTTTTCTTCATTTTTATATAATTAAGTGATATTTTTTTTCAGTTGATATTGTTGAGTAGGCTATGATAAGTTGTTTTTAGTTTTTCTCCATTCTCATACAATTAATTGACATGTTTCATGTTTATATTGTTGCACAGGCTACAATAAGACGCCCTTATGTGAAGAATATGCATAAAGCCATATATCTCCAATATCTTATCGGGACCGTGCCAATGTACATTGTTATTTTTGTAGGATATTGGGCATATGGCTCATCAACTTCATCCTATCTTCTTAATAGTGTAAATGGGCCCAAGTGGATTAAAACTTTGGCAAATGTTTCCGTTCTTCTGCAAACTGTGATATCATTACATGTATGCCCTCATCACCTTTGAAATTTAGCTTTGCATAAGAAAATTTCTATTTCAAAATGCATTATAATAAACATGACAATAATGATGGTTGCAGATATTTTCCAGTCCCACATACGAATATTTGGATACAAAGTATGGAAGGATGAATGAAAACGTATATTCTATATGTAATTGCAGTGTAAGGTTGGTAGCTCGAGGGACTTACTTGATTCTTAGTACTTTGATGGCAGCAATGTTTCCATTTCTGGGGGACTTTGTGACTCTTACAAGTGCAATCAGCGTGATTCCATTGACATTTGTGTTTCCAAACCATATGTACATAAAGGTGAAGGAAAAGGATTTGAGTGCATTAAGCAAATCATGGCACTGGTTGAATGTATTTTTTTTTACTTTCATAGCTATAGTAGGAGTCGTAGCATCTTTACGCTCCATCGTTATTGACTATAAAACATACCATCTCTTTGTTGATCTCTAATCGTAGTGGATAATTTTATTGTAAATTATGTTATTCTCAAGCAATAAGAACCTACTTATATCATTAAGCATTACATGATGGGATTTTAAAGTATTGAAATTTATTATAATTAACATGTTCAAAATTTATATTGTAATTGTACATTAATATTTCATAATGATCGTCTCATATCAATGGATCGAGATGAAAAATGGCAAATTTAGATACAAGTACATGTTAATATCTTGTCTATTTCAAGTTGTTAACACTACTCTTGATCTTTTTCCATTCTCCTCTTATCCTTTTTTATAAAGTATAACATTGATCTTTTTAATTCTATTTTTTATTGACATAAATTGATCTCTTAAATTATGTGTAAAAATTAATAATCAAGGAGAAAAAGCCTCGTCTATTACATTCAATATCATAAAAGAAAACATTAAAATATTTATTTTGTTTTTTATAATTTATAAAAATAGTTTTAAACATCTCATCATCATCATCATCATAATGTTTATTTTAATTTTTGTAATTTATAAAAATAATTTTAAAATATTTCACAATCATAATGTGGCAGCAATGTTTCCATTTCTGGGAGACTTTGTGACTCTTACAAGTGCAATCAACATGATTCCATTGACATTTTTGTTTCCAAACCATATGTACATAAAGGTGAAGGAAAAGGATTTGAGTGCATTAAGCAAATCATGGCACTGGTTGAATGTATTTTCTTTTACTTTCATAGCTATAGTAGGAGTCGTAGCATCTTTACGCTCCATCGTTATTGACTATAAAACATATCATCTCTTCGTTGATCTCTAATTGTAGTGGATAATTTTATTGTAATTTATGTTATTCTCAAGATCGATAAGAACCTACTTATATCATTAAGCATTACATGATGGGATTTTAAAGTATTGAATATTATTATAATTTACATGTTCAAAATTTATATTGTAATTGTACATTATTATTTCATATTTCATAATGATCGTCTCATATCAATGGATCAAGATGAAAAATGACAAATTTAGATACAAGTACATGCTAATATCTTGTCTATTTCAAGTTGTTAACACTACTCTTGACCTTTTTCCATTCTCCTCCTATCCTTTTTTATAAAGTATAACATTGATCTTTTTAATTCTATTTTTTATTGACATAAATTGATCTCTTAAATTATGTGTAATAATTAATAATCAAAGAGAAAAAAACATCATCTATTATATTCAATATCATAAAAGAAAAGATCAAAATATTTATTTTAATTTTTATAATTTATAAAAATAGTTTTAAATATCTCATCATCATAGTGTTTATTTTAATTTTTGTAATTTATAAAAATAATTTTAAACTATTCCACAATCATAATAGGTAAATGTGTAAATGTCAATTGTAAATTAAAAAAAAATGTCATTTTTAATTAAAAAATGGAAACTAAACTTTTAATGTGCTATTATATTTATATAGTAAAATAGGTAGAAGTCTCAATGTCTCTTCAATTCAAACATTTTTATTCTATTTAAAAAAATCATAGGTAGAAGTCTCAATGTCTCTTCAATTCAAACATTTTTATTCTATTTAAAAAAATCATAGCTTTCAAGACCTTAAAAGGTCTTCCAAATAAGAAACCTTGTTGTACTTAGAAAACATTAAAACTCATTAATTACATAACGAAGATCAATAAATTCATTATTTAATATCTCGAATAGTTAAACAGAAAAAAACTTAAATAACTCTAAATATAAGAGTAGACATTAAAACTCATCAATTACATAAAAAGACTATGACAATGTAATTGTTTAATAGCTTAAATAGTCAAATATAAAGAGACTAAAAACATATTTAGATATAACAGAATAAAAACTGAAAATTAATTTAGGAATAACAATCTTCAAAAATACTTATAACCCCATCTCTATACTCTTCATAAATTTCCCTTCCCCTTCCTATAGCCACTTAGTGACTCTCCTTGAATATCCTATCATCCTATATATTATATTCGCTGAAAAAATGCAATTTCATCAAAAATTCCTTGCCACTACTATTAACTAAACACCCCAAAAAATAAAACTTTAATCGAAAATTTAATAGCTGGCATAACCCATCCATTAATTTAATAATTAAAGTAAAGTCCCTATAAATACGAATTTTCCTCACATTCTTCTCCAAAGTAGTCTCTAAAACCAACTTTAAATCCATTAGTTTAAAAAAATTATTCGAACAATGTCCTATAAATCCCACTTGCAAATTAAGCCAATGACGTAACAAAAAGTAAGTTTCAATTCAATTTTTTTTTTCAAAATCTAAATAATTATGTTCATAGCCCACATTAAAAGTTGCCAAGTTAACGTGCTCTAAATGTGTCTTTCTACCTCTGCATAGAAACTATCATTAGTATTTGCACTCTTTCTTACTTGATAGTAACATATTTCCTATACCTCTATCATTTAGAAATGTTTTCCCAAAAATTGGCATTGTTTGGAAACTTTTGAGCAATTTAACGGTTCATAGAGTTTATTTGCACTTTTCTTGTAGCTTTATAACATCACCAATTGTTTCCTAGGAGAACATAAACCTCCCTTCATGTTTTCCTCTTTATCACCTTTCCAATGACTATACTTATTCTCAATCTATTTTCTGAATTGAAAGTTATGGCCTTTTGAAATCAACAGTTTTACCCCTTTTCCACTTGTTTCATTAGTAACAAAATCTCAAGGATTGATTTATGCCTTTTATAGAAGAAAATATGGAGAGAACCATAAAAACATTTATACCAAGTATTGATAGTATTCATGATTTTGAAGACACAACAAGTCTCATAATTAATAGTTGACACTCCATCCAACTTCTGTATCAATCTAGATTTGGCAATTTGTCCCTTTTTCATTTCCTCTAGACTTAGAATTTTTAGCCAAAAATCGTTATCTCCCAAACAGAGCAAAACTGGAAAAAATCCCCAAATATCAAAGTTTTCCAGATTGATGAATAGATAAAATTTCGACTAAATATACTTTTCTAGATAGGTGATCTCGGCTCCCTTTTCCTTCTCTAAAGATTTAAGAAATCCCCCAACTGTGCCCAGAAATAGTGGATTTTTCCATGTTTGAGCATCTCCACACCAACTCTATTCGCATTTTGCTAGGATCCCAAATGGGTATATTCATGCCTTGTTTTTTAGCTATCTTTAAAATTTTCACCCATATCCGGGCCTTGGTTACTAAGCATGACCCAAACCTTCAAAAGTCACTAATTTGCATTTTTAGGAAAAATGAAGAAAAATTAGCCAGTGATCCTCACCAACATTCTTGTATCCCTCATCACTACAGAAACACCACTTAAATTTCATCTGAATCCCATTTAAACTACTCATGTTATTTCCCAAACAATTTTTTGGCTCCAGACCTTTTTGTAAAATTGGTTATTTCTCCTTCCCTTTCCTCCTCTTCTCTTCTCTCTTTCTCTTATTCTCTTCCTTCTCATATATTATCTTCTTATTTATCTCTTATCTTTTCATTTAGCCAATGTATCATCCCCGAAATCACATTCTTTGTCGATGTTTAGGCGTTGGAAACACATTTTTCGTTGATGCATCGATGACATAATGTCTTTTCCTCGCCAACATATCAACACTAGATCCTCCCTCCTCTCTGATATATCGACACATGATTCACATTCCTCGTTGATACATGCCTTTATCAGTGACACACAAAATATATTTTTTCATTGATGCACTCCTGTATCGGTAATTTAGAAATATATTTTTATGCAAGTGACTTAACTTCTTTCCTCATTGGTGACTTATCTTCTTTCCTTGATGATGTTTCAACCACTTATCTTTTTTGCTCACCGATGTTTTGGCACAAAATTGGATTTCTTCACGACCAAATGTTTTCTTTCTTCGTTGACATATCGATCAAATATTTTCTTTCTTCATTGACGTTTCGGCTAAGTACTATCTTTCCTTGCTGATGTTTTAGCCAAAGATTGGCTTTCTTCGCCAACATATCGACTGAAGATTGTCTTTCTTCGCTGATGTTTCAGCTGAAGATTCATGTTCTTTCCTAACATATAGGTCGAAGATTCACTTTCTTTGCTAATATGATCCTTTGTCAGTGGATTGAGATACTTGTTGCTTACCAGTACAAATGGTATTGACCACCCAAGAAAATGTATATACTTAGTAGATTTTTGTGATTTTTTGAACTTGTGAATCTGTGATTGTAGTGAATGTTGTGAAATACCCCCGACTCACCCTCTTAGTTGAATTTAAACCCCTCCAAGCTACATTCAACCAGTAAATAAACCAGGATGACATCTACAACAAGAAATCAACACTAAAATTTGAATTTCGAAGGGTTTTGACCTTGATTTCACACGCTGAGCAATTTCAATTTTCTTCCCAAATCCACACAAGTGAAAACCTATAATGTTGTAGCAAACCCTACATGCTCAATGTTGAAACCTACAGCTCTAATACCACTTGTAAAAGACTCGTTACCAACAAAACAAGTTTTTTTTCTTTCTCTCATAAAAATAAATATTACAAAAACTACATGTTGATTTAATTCGTGCATCTGCAACATATTATAAAACCATAAATGCAATTAATTTAGAAAATACACACAACATTCAATGTAGAAATTTACACAACATAATAACATAATAGAAATAAAATAAAACTTATCTTTAATTAGCTAAATCGATTGGCTACATACATGAGACGTTGCTCCCATCCATAGGCAATGTTGTTCCATTTCTCTCAATATAAAGCCACCCTTGATTTTAGGATATGAGTCCACAAGGAGGTATGGCTCTCTTGGTTATCCACTCTCCACAATCACCAGTGAAAAACCCATGTTCTATTCCAATAGTATTTCCAATCCACCAACTCTCTTCCCCAACCTACACAACCCAAGGAATGGGATCCCCCTTCTCTGTCACACAGTCCCTCGGGTCCTCCCACTTCCCTCCAAGGCTTCATCGCACTTGGTTTGCCAATAATTGCACAACTGGGGGCTCCAAGGAATCACAATTTCTCAAGGAGTGCTCGCGACAACCTTTTGAAGGCTCTTAATCCATTTCCTTAATAGGAAAAAGTCACTTGCAAGAATACAACCTTCATTATAGGCCTACAACCTCAATTTCAACATAAAACTCATCCCAAAAGTAGTTATCCTTAAGCATACCATGGATGGTGATCTTTTTCTAGCACTCATCGCTCCTCGTTCTCTTGAAAACCAAAATGTAAAACTAATTAAAAAAGGAAATCAAATCTCCTTTTCTTCTTAAGCAATCTTGACTCTCACATTTCCAAAAAAGAGGTTGTACTCAACCAATGTTGTCATAAATTGGTGAGTTGACCTTACCAACCTACCACTCTTACATCACTTAATATCTCTCTTGATATTTAAAAGAAGTAACTTTAATATGAAAAATGATTGGATTAATATAGATGGGTAACCCTTGGACCCCTCGTTAGCCCCCTATGTTGTGGAATCATAGCCCCCCATCATTACCATTACACTTGTATTAAAACCAATGATTTATCTTTATTAATTATTTTAATGTATATTTCATGTAGCTTGGCCCTTGTCCATATCAATTCATACAATATATCTCGCCCAAACATATCGTCTCACTAGCCTAATTTGTATTTACACAATTACCTTATAAATTGTGGGGTTTAAAACTAGGGATATTACACATTCATATGGACTCATTACCTTAGATCGGGGTGACCCTATTGTAGAAAGAGTACGGGAAAAAGGGATCCTAAGGTTGGGTAGATTGTACTTTACCCATAGCTAGTTGATGTCTTTTTTCCATAAAAACAAGTGTTATGGTTTATGAATAATTTAATGATGTGTATGTTGTTCTTTAGTGGTTGTTTTGTTTACATAATAAGTATGCATCTATAATAGTGAATATTTAATTATAATTGCATAATTCTTCTTGTCATGTTATGTGCATTTGTAAATTCATAGTAGGGAAAAAAAAATATTGGTATCAGAGTATACAAGTGAAAATATTGTGATCCCAAGAGGTATCATGTATACTCAATGGTTGAAGAAGGGTATTGGGTATGTTACACCATGTATACACCTCATCAAAAAATCCACACACATATCGAGTACAACTTTACAAAGGTTATTCTAGGTGAGGTGGCCTCAATTACAAACACTTTTTCATCTATCTGTAAGATTGAACAGAGCAGGGTGGGTTGCAATAAATTATATGATAAGTGTATTTCCATCTCAATCATTTTTTTACATTATTTTTACATATCAAGAACGTCTCCTAATACCAATAATCATTCCTAATCTTTTTTATCTCTTTCCCTACCCCCATAAGTACCCTAGCTAGAAACCCAAGGATGAGGAATAATAAGGTAAATAATTTACCTAACAATCTTCTTTCCCTTGTTTGATTGTAGTTCATTTATACCCTACTTTATGGATCCTTGATGCCACTTTATTTACTTCGAGTAAGATAGTAATTTAGGCCCCTTACACATACCTTCCAACAATTTCAAAACCTCCTATACAAGTGTCCCTCCCAACCATGACACCCTTTTAGACCTATTTTTTGTAACCATATGGACAAGTATTAATACCAACATTATCGCAATTGTGTACTTAAATTCATTAACAAGCTTATAATTTACATCTATGTGAATACTAATATTTTATTTTTTAGAATATAGTCAAGTTCTTCTTCTATTTGGAATGCACTAACCCACTTACAGAAACCGAGTTGAACTATTGTTAAGGTTTGATAATGCAATGAGGGTTTGATCATTCAATCAAATAGGGTAGTATTTAAAAAAATCATCTTATCTATTATTCAAGTGGATCATTCAATCAGATAGGGTAGTATTTAAAAAATTCATCTTATCTATAATTCAAGTGATAGGTAGAGGGATAGGGAGGAGTAGATGTTTTCCAAGGCATAGAACTAGAAGTAAGTAACATATCTTCTCAAGAGATATTCATGTATATACTTTAATTAATTGTAGCTCTAATATTCTACAACGAACAATTTGTAATCGAGTACCATTGAGAGCACTTGATGACAAGGAAGAGGACTAATTCCCACACTTGGTTCCATTCATAAGCAAAAGATCAAACAAAAATTCAATGTGGGACCATTTTCTCTCATTTTATTGTATCTTGTAGTGCTTGGCATTGTCAAACGAGAGGATCACTAAATTTTCTTAATAAGAACTCGACACTAAAACTATGGCTATCAAACAACTAGCCTTGGAAGTTTCTCACTCTCAAGTTGCAATTATAAATGGAACTTTTGTCTCGAATTTCTTCCTACTATACCATGAACTATGATCAAGGATAGATAATTCCCTTTGAAATATATTAAACCACAATAAACAATAACAATTGGGATCCATCCATTATATCTAGTTGTAACTCAAAACCATTATAGTTCACTCTCTATTTATTTCTATTAACAACGATTAATCAAACTCTATATTATATATTCACCAATGTTGAATAGACTTACAAAACCATTATAGTTCACTCTCTATTTATTTCTATTAACAGTGATTAATCAAAATCTATATTATATATTCATCAATGTTGAATAGACTAGATCTTGATTGGGAGCTCCTATTTTGGTTCATATACACCTAGAATTGTAGCTCAAAGGGATGCTAGAACAAGCTATTTAATAGTCAGATCAAGCTCCATGACCTTATTAAGGATATATATCTCGTAATTATTCATATTAGTAACTAGGTCCGTAAGAGGGATTTCCTTTTCATTGTTCGACCAAAGTGCTATAGATACAAGGAAAAAATGGACAGTATCAGACATTAATCAATCTTGGCTACCCATTCCCTTAGGTTGGCTTGGCCATAAAGATATTGAATGGGAACCATTTTCCTTTATAATACTGCTTCAGAGTGAAAATATCCCCCATTAAAGTGTGGAGCCCTGTGACATTTGAAAAGTGTTAAATAAAAATAATTGTGCTCGATCAAGCAAGAAACACAGATATATCAATATGCTTGTGTTCCTTGTTCAATGGATGCTTAACCTTCAACTTTAAGGGATGCTTCATATAAATTAGTGGTGATATATATGGGCCTTCCAAATGACAAGAGTGAACACATTCCCACATTGGAAACAGAGGGCCTATTGGAAATACTACAAGTTAGCGAAGTAGAAGACACATAACTAAGTGCATAAAATGGGTAAGGCATGTGGTAGGTCAGGAGATTGAGGCAAGTGGCACATAGAGTTGATTTTCCACATGCCTAGTGAGTGGTGTGCCTCAAAGATATTTATTTCTTTCTTAAAAGTAAGCCTGTCACCTTTTGCAATTCCTTTTTTTTATTTACCTTCATTCAAAGCAAAGCTTGAAGCAACCAAATGTACTTGTAAACTATCCATTGCATTAAATAGGTATTCTACTATAGTTTCATGTGCTCACTAGTTGTAAATTTAGTTTAGTCATTATGTTCCAAAGTGGATTGGAGACTTCCATTCTAAGCCACTTAAAATAATGACTATGGTTTTGATGAATTGCTTGAAGCTTCATATTGAAACCTAGAGAATTAATTCAAAGGTCTTCAACATGGGTAGTTCAACATAATGTATAACAACATTATGTTCAAGGTATCATTTGGGAACTTCCCTCTTTATCTCAAATTTTCTCCTTCTTGAGATTAAATCCATTGTTCAAATAACAAATTCCAAAGAATACAACTTTTGGAATTGGGTGTAACCAGATACAAAAAAAATAAATAGAATTGTAGATAGTCGAAGAGGAATAACTTTAAAGAAAAACAGGTGGCGTCTAAAGACACCATTATGACAATTAAGAACAATGCATTATGATCAGAAAATCACAATGAATATTGAACAAACACACCATGTTTAGCATTGGCATATGTCTCATATGATAATGACCCATTGGGGCCTCTATTTATATCCTCAAGATATAGCCAAATTCCTTGGAATCGAGAAGATATTCTCCACATACAATTGTTAGTGGTTAGAATTGACTCTAACAAATCCACATTGTCTAGTCAGCTCATCAAGGTTACTCGATTTTACCATCCATGCATCTAAATCATATTTGATTGCTCAATTGGGTGATCCACTGATTGATTGTCTTTGACTTCTGGTTTATTGTCTGACCGAAATTCCTTTCGACTACTTGACCGAATGATGTATATATCAAATCGATTTCCCAAGTGATTGTTTCCAAATGTTGTTCGACCACCCGACTAGTTGATTCCAGGAGAAGTGTGATGAACCATCAAAACCTAACGTTCCAAAACCCCCCCATCAACACATGGATTTGGATATTTATGAGGTGAAATTAAGTCAGTAGGCTAATCCCCCATAATTGTATCTTCCTTAATCCCAAGAATCAAAAAAATATTGATACACTTCGCTTTAGAAAAATGTTTAGTGAAAATATCAACAAGCTAATGATTTGTTCTGCAATATACAAGAGTAACAATGTTGTCATGAAATAACTATCGCAAATAGTGAGCATGAGGCTCACCATGCTTCATTTTACTATGTGCAACAAGGTTGTCAACAACTTTAATGACACTCTAGTTTTCATAGTAGAGTGTATTCGAGGTCTGTATAGGAATCCCAAGTTCTCCCAAAAGTTGTCGAATATAGACTACCTATATTCTTGCATGAATGGTGCCATGATATTCTTCTTTTATAGTTTACAGAGAGACTACCTTCTATTTATTGCACAACCAAACCAATGGTCCAATTCTAAATCAAAAAACCTATCCATAAGTGGACTTCCAATTGTCAATATCTCCTTCCCAACCAATGTTGGTGAAGTCGACCAACAAATTTGAACTTCCACAATATTTGGTACCAATATGAGTGGAACCCTTGAGATATCGAAAAATCCTTTTGAAAACTTTCCAATGGATTTCTATGGGGTCTTGCATAAATTGAAAAACCACACTAACAACAAAATAAATTCTAGGTCAACTGTGGGTGAGATAAATGTAATACTGCCAACCAATTGTCGATAGAGTGTAACATCAACTTTGGGAGACTAAGAAGTTTTACTTAGATTAACTCCAGACTAAAAAGTAGTATCACATGGCTTACAATCAACCATATTAAAATGTGTCAAGGTATCCATTACATATTTATATTGAGAAATGAATAAACCATCAGACAATGGTAATACTTGAAAAACCAAAGAATAATGTAGAATACCAAGAATGAGATCATTGTTATTTCCAGTTATGAAAAGGTCATCAACGTATATAACAATGATCAAGGTATTTCTGTGAGTATGGAGTACATATAAATTGTTATCATATTCACAACATTTGAAACCAAGATGAAGAAAGAAGTTGTCGATCTTAGCATATCAAGCTTTGAGAGATTGCTTCAAACCATAAAGATATTTCTATAGTTGATAAACAAGGTAAGGATCTGTTACAAAACTAGGAGGGTGTTCCATGAAAATTTATTCAGATAGGTCACCATGAAGAAATGCACCCTTCACATCCATTTAGTGGATATGCTATCCAAAGTGAGAAGCAAGGGAAAGAATCAGTTGAACATAGTTCATCTTTGCAATAGGGGAAAAGGTTTCAATGTAGTCAATTCATTCTTGTTGAGAAAATACTTTCACAACCAAGTGAGCTTTATTTCACTCAAAAACACCTTTAGAGATAAATTTGGTCTTCTAAACCCATCGAAACTTCACAATGTTATTCCCTTGAGATTTTGGAACTAAATACCAAGTGTGATTCTTCATAAGAGAATCCATCTTGGTCTGCATAGAATTCATTTCTTACTTGTGCATCTAAGTATGTAACAGGATCACAAGTTTCAAGTATACGAGTCATCAAAGAAACATCAACATGTTGCTTCTGACAAATTTGTCGGCCTGAAGAAATATAACCGACATCAAGACCAACAAATTCAATTGTATTAGAAGCCCAATCGGGTAGATAAGAAAGGGGTGAGATGATGTCCACTGAAAAATTGTTGTGAGAAATCATACCCTGCAGACAAGCTAAGATCCCCTTTGGAACAAGAATATTTGGTCCAAAGACGGAAGTAAACAAATGGTTGCTAACATCCTTATAGATCTAACTCAATCAAACAAGCAAGAGAGAATAATAATTTGGTGTAACTTGTTGCAATGTTCATCTTCGTTTCTCCAATCCTTGGGATCGATCTCCAAGATTTTGAACACAACTGAAGTCCTGCAAAGACTAGAAAAGGAACTCTTCCTCCTACTCTATATTATTAGACAAATCAGATCTATCTATGAATACGGAAACGACAATAAAAAAACAATATGTGGATGTAAAACACATTAACTTGAAGGGAATATGCCAAGTTAACATTAATTGGAAAGCCAAAGAAGGCACTTAAAAAGCATGCTTGATGATGCAATAATCTTCTCCAAGCTCTCCTCATCCAACCCTTGCATGAACCTTGAAATTGAAATGTTGATTATTTTCCCAAGATAAAAGGTTTGATATCTTCCCCCCTTCACCATAGAAATACCTTCATTATATAGGCTCTTAGAGGTAAAACCACCATGATATAATGAAAGATATGGTTGAGGATATGGCTCCTTAAGTTTTAATTTGGATCCTAGGATAGAGCCACAGTATAGGAGTCGACCGCAACAAACCTCATCCTAAGAGAGATGGTCCTTAGGAAAAGGAGGAAGATCCCAACATTCCCTATAAGCCCCCCTATAGTGAGATACAGAGCACCATTGGCCAAAAGTGGCACTCCTGTAACATAGAAAGGGGAGCACCGATACTCCCTTAGCATGGGTAGTGAAGCTCCACCCTTCTAAAATTCCAAAAACTGGTCAATTTTGCCAAGAAAAAGGTATGTTTCAACTTTCAGATGATAGGGATTCTTCTTCCAACATGACTTATGGATTGTGACAAATGTATTTCATGGTTTCAAGGGGTGTGAAACTTAGAAAACCAAATTCAACACTTGGTAAGGTGCATATGATACTTGAGACAATGCATGTGACACTTAACAAGGTGCATACATCATTTTGTGACACTTAAGTGTGACATTTTGACATGTAATAGATGTCCCCTAAAGTGGGAGATCAGAAGAGGAACTAATGGCCAAAACACTTTACAAATTATTCAATTCAAGGGTGTTGGAGTAGGATAACTTGGAAAAAGCTGCGAACAAACATCAATCAATATAAAAGTAAGTTCCATTTCTGAGGCATGCATAACTATGCTCAGAATACGAGATGACTCAAAGCATGGCCGCCGACCAATACACTGTTGATCCAGGATAATACTGACTAAGGATATGGCCACCATAGATACAATGTGAATCCATACCTCCATGACATGAACTGATCTCAGCCACGAAAAATACACAATGGAGCTACGAGAAGACAAAACATAGCCACATATCAATACAATGTGGATATATGTGACTTTATATATATAAGTGATATTGTCAGCATGGTCATTATGCTGAAATATTTTACATTCTCAAATGATATCCATCACAGCCTGGGAAAAGAACATAACAAAGTGAGCGCCCAATCCAGGGTCTTCGTCCTAAACTCGAAGCGGTACGAATCTAGCCATGTGAATAAATGACTTGATGTTGAACATGGTAGAAACCACTTGATTATCAGTCATTGAGGTATATCATTAAAAAGTGAAAGGGAAATCACCAATGATGACAATGATTCCCAAGGTACCTTTAGTACATTCCAACGAATGTGAATAAATGAGCTAAGTTCGAACATCCATGGAATCATCAGATTAGAGGTCAATAGTTTAAACCTACTGTCGCAAGCGAGGAGGCCTGCCATTGAGGCATGCAGGTCCCAAGGTACTAATTTGTTTTTAAGTCTAATTCCCATATGAAGTGTTGAAGTTGACATAAAAAGACTCATCGAAGGAGGGCCATGATGTATCCCCCATCATTGACATGAAAAAGACAGGAAATTGATGTAAGATGGTGGATTAAATGATTATGGACTGACACAGGAAATGGAAATTGGTAATACTGTAGATGGATGGTTTGAAATGAAACTTCCCTTGAAAATTTTGAGGCATGAAAAATACATCCAACAAATGATTTTGTTTCTAGATGGAACTCAGAATGGTAGCCTGGAAGGGGTTTGGTGAAGAAGATGCAATGGTAAAAAGGGATTTTTAGGCCATGGAATCCTACGAGGCAAGAGATTGAAATATGGTTGGAGACAAATAATTTATAGTTCACGCAAAAAGATAATAAGGTTTCCAGGTATACACCGCGCCAGTACCTGCAAAGGTATGTGTTTATTGATTTTCATAAAGCATGATTTTGTTATTTTCCAGAGTTATTACAAGAGTGGATATTGAGGTTGAAATATACCCATCCGACTAATCGGATCAGGCCATTAGAGTGGACTACATAAAATATTGCGCGATTGGAAAGGGTTAATAAAAAATTCATGTGTGGAGTGTATTTTTGGTTAGATAGTATTACTGCGGGGTTTATTACTGTATTTGCAGTGGACACAACAAATTCATATACTGCTGCAGAGCAGAATTTCTTGAGGGGACCCATAGGGAGGTACATTAGGTCTCTTTACACATCGATCAAGATATTATTACATGATAAAGGTGTGATGACCATGGAATCAAAAAGTTAGATCACTCTGCGTGCATGGGGGATTTGGGTGAAGCACTAAGGAAGATCTAAGATATGGAGAAGGATCTGGAGAGTAACCAGAAGAAGGAAGAAATGGACCCCATCATGATGGATGATGAATAGACGAGGGAAATCATAAGGAAAGCAGATGTGAAGCGCAATGGATGACCCTACCAGTATAGGATGAATAACAAGAAGAGGGAAGTAGCCGAGTGAGAGGGCTTGGACAACGATGAGGAAGAGGTGGAGCATCTTCGCGCCATGGGGCAGGTTAAGGATATCTTGCATGCCACATATTAGAGGAAAAAAAAAGGTCACGGGTCCGACGCAAAATAAGACTATCCATTCCAGATCTAAATTAGCGTGTAACACATAACCCCATGTGCGACTAAGACATATAAAGAACAAAAATCGGTTAACCAGCAAGTGATTAGTGGTAGAAGAATTTTTACAAGACGTGGGTCCAATGGAAAATCAATAAGAAGTACAAGTTCAAAAATTAGAATCCAAGTATCCACACCGTGTAGAGGTGGTAGTACAACAAAATTCACAATGGAAGGACAAGATCCAACTATTAGGTTACCATAGTTTTGAGGGGATGGGTCAGATGACCCAAAAAATAATTTGTTTATCTGTGAGAATATATGGGTAGAAAATAAAATTACAGATGAAGATACAAAGGTTTCATAGTTGAAAATCACATTCAGAGACTACACATTAGAATGGTACATGGGTCTCGCAACAAATAATCCAACGAGAGTGCATACAACTCTAGAAGAGGTGAAGAGGCAGTTAATAAATGAATTTCAGAAACCAAGCTCAACAGACTAGTTTATGAATGAAATGATAGAGATTAAGAAGAAAACAGGAGAATCGGTCTAGGAGGTGGAACATAAGTTCAAAAGACTAAAAGGTAAGTTAAAGTACCATATTACTTATACGCATCATAGACATTTTTTTTAATTCTCTGTTGCCACACTTGAAGTATCCTTTGAGATAGCAGAAATTCCAAAGTCAAGTTGAGGCTCTACAAGCAGCCTCACAATTAGAGGAAAATAAATACAAGTATACAGATCTACCTGTGGAATAACAAAGACATGATATTAAGAACTTAACATTATAGTTGAATCGGAATAAAGGAAAGGAGAAAAGAGAAGATGTATGGTGTACAATTTGCAGGACATATGGCCATCATAAGAATGAGTGCCAATTGTTTGCGCAGTATATTGGAGTGGGTATGACAAACCCTTTAGCTCCAGGAGGACCATGGTGTGAGATTTGAAAAACAAATGGGCATGATCCCTATCACTTCCCCCTGATGAAGAAGTATCAGACAATACCAAAGAGTACATTTTGTAATTTTTGCAAATCAGTTGGATATGAAGACAAGGACTTGTTGAGGGGTCCTAAATCCATTTAACTCAACAGTAGGAACCAAACCCACCACTGAGGCCCAATTAGAATCTGCAGTGTTTGATAGTGCAATGGTTCTCCATATCTTGTGATCTAGCCAAATGATCGATGGGATTTACGTAGTTATTTACAGGATATCTTCTTGTGAAAACTCCTCCTTCAGTTTGAACGTTTTGTTTTTTTTTTTGTATTTTCTCTTATAGGTGGGTCTGATAAAAGATAGGTGTTGGTATAAACCAGCTGGGTAAAAGGAAAGGGGAAAACTTAACTACCGAAGAAGTTTGAGCTCAGGATAACCCTCGTGCTCAAGCATGAAGACAAATATTTTCACACCTACGACAAGCCTAGTACTAATACATCAACTTGTTGGTATTTCAATTATTGACTGAGATACAATTATAAAAAAAAAACATACATGCAATAAAATGATGGCAAGAAAATTAGTTTTCTTAGCTCTAATCACCAATCACACATTAACATGACGATTTTCTTTCCATCATTAGAGATAAGAACTACAAAAATATGAATTAGCTAACTTATCAATAGATTCATAAAATATTACTCATTACAACATCCATTCATGAGATCAAGTCAAAAGTAGTTCCTCCTTATGATCCAATCACACACGCCTTTGATGCAAAACAAAAACTTGTCTCCGGTCCTAAACATGACTTCTCTATTAAGGTAGTTCTGAAATAGTTCTTTACAATTCCAAAAATGAGGGTCTTTGCAAAAACCATCAACCTCTTCTAACAGGTCGATCCTCTTATTTATAACAAATTATTAACTAAAAATAACTATTAAAAGTGCAAGCTAAGTAAAATAAAACATCGGCACATGGCATTTTCATCTCTCAGTATTCTAAGAGTCATCAAATGGTCTTACTTGAGTGGGTAAATCTTCTCATATTCTGACCATTTGACGAAGAGTTCCTCGCATGTGTTGGCATACGGGAATTTGTGTTGGTCCATCGGGGCCGAAAGGATATCCTTTATCTCCACTACCCATGCCTGATACTTGACTACTTTACCACTTAATTGTTGTAACACTTTCCGAACCTTGATCGGGTGCTCCATGAAATATTGTACTTGACCTGGTGCCATGTTTTCCACCTTTTATATCTCCATAGTCCATGATGAGTCTTGTTCTACATGTAGTTTGACTATGTCATGTAAGTCGACAAAATCCTTAGGTGCGTCGAATTTTGGGAGACCGATGTCTCTCATCGCCCAATTGATCTTGGTCCAGCTCCTTTCACAATTGGCCCATTTCTCTTGGATCTCCCGCTGAGGTTCTTGGGCCATCTTCACCCAGTATTCGGCTGACTTCCTCATAAGGTTGATGTTGTTGCCCCTTAGAACCCAAATGTCATGCTCTTAGGGGTCTCGGCCCTTTTGAACCGCGTTGATGTAATCAATTATTTCCACTGCTTGGTGGGCCTTCTCATACCATCTTTCCATGTATTTTCATGTTTCTAGCGCCATAAGGGTGTCTTCTTGGAAATCATCTATCCCTACAGTGAACAGGTATCGTTCACTCGTGAATTTGTTATAGGCATCCTGGAACTCGCTTCTCAAAAATATTGTGGCCTATGTGGAGTCCTAATAGTATCTCTCCAAATGGCGTAGATGCTCCAACTCCTTTAGTGCAGCGGCCAACTCCTCTTCGTCTTTCCTTTCTCTATCTAGGGTGGCATTTGTGATTTCCATACCTGCATCGATAAGCTCGGACGTCTTAGCATGCTCTATACTAATCAATTTCTCCTCAGTGGTGACGAGGATGGAACTTTCCAAAGTAAGCCTCCTTTTCTTGGTGGTTTTCTTCATGATGAATTTCCTCTTTCGGTCGTAGGCAATTGCTTGTATATCGGCGACCTCATCCACAAGTTCAGAGATTTGTTTCTCTCCCCAAGTAAGAGTGTTTACCAAGCTCCCGACACTGTATATCTATTCAAGACTGGCTTCCTGAACATATTTTGTATGTCCAGAAGGCTTGGCCTCTGGTTGTTTCTCATCGGAGGGTAACGTACTGGCCAAAATTGAAGAATCAGGGGCAGGCTTGGTACTTACTCAGTAATCGGTTGTCTAAATGTTGATTTCCTGTTGTGGAATTTCTTCCCCTTGTTCTTACAATCCTTGCTCATCCTTTCAGTTGTCCATTGGGACTCTTGGTGTGTCAAGTGGCTCAGTGTTCAAGGCACTTTCTACCTCATTCTCATTCTGCGAACTACTCTGACTTGGAGCATCGGGACTCGAGGTGGAGGCCTTCTTAGGTTTTGTTTCCTCTGTGATTTTTATAGGAGTGACCAGGGACACCTCTGAAATTTCCTCACCATCGTAGATGGTTATTAGATTGAACAGAGGATTTGGTGTACTTGGTATCCCTATTTTCCTCGCTATTTCAGGCTGAGCCGCAACTTCCCCTGGTGATATGACCTGTGGTGTTAAAGATTCATGGTTATCTGACCCAGTGGTTTCTTCAATCTGTATTGATTCTGGGTCACTTGGTCCTCCTCAGCTTTCGATTGGGTTGTTGACAGGAACCCTCATCATCTTTATGAGGTTAGGTTCATTCTGCGACTGATAAATGACTCTTTGTGCCTCTGCCATTAAGAGCAATCCCATTTTATGTGCCTCTAGTGTCAAGAACAATCCTCTTCTCTGCACCTCTGTTGTCTCTACCACTCTAATTTCTTCTCTAGCTCTGATGGCCTCTTTTGCGACTACTCTATTGTTTCCACCTGTTCATCCACGCTCATGGCCTTGAACCTGGTCATGTTTGGGTTGGACATCCTCTACACCACCTCGTCCCAGTCCTAGGCGTTCTCTGTGAAGACTTCGTCTCCAAACTTATTGTGAGAATATGACCAGGAGGATGATAATTGCAAAGCATGTTGGATGACCAGGCCTTTAGGTTCATGCTTGCATAATTAGCATGTCGGGAGCCTGAATTCAAGTTGGCTCAACCCTTCTTGTTTAGCTTGAGCAGTATCCTTTACCATATAGAACCCCACATGGAAATTGTAGGGTATGAAAGTTTGTTTCTTGTCTTTGACCAATGTGGCATTACAACCCTACATGATGGTATAATAACTGAATTCTCCCATGACGATCTAGTCCAAGACATGAGTTGGTAGGAGATGTGGTGCTCCGATGGCCCTGAACACCCTGATGTAGGTTGAGCACTCATCCAAGTACCAATGTCTTACCTTGGCTATTATTTTCCTAGTTGTCATCGATAGCCTTGGGCATTCCTTCTTAAAAATTATAAAATAAATGCGAGCAATGAATTCATCGTAGATGAGAGCATAAGACTTCTTGTACATGTTATCTCATAGTATGTTGAAGTAGACATGGACCAGGAGCTCTGCAGCATGCCACCTTAGATTCATACTGGTGAAGACGTTACTTGCAAACATGACATCGAGCAGGTACGAGGCCATGTAGAAAGTTGGTGCCTCTCCTTCCTTCAGTGTCTGAGCCTGCTGTACAAATATGCTTAATTTTTTGGAGATTATCGCTCCCCAGTTGTAGCTGCTCCTGATGATTGCAACTTTGTATGCCAAAGGCATCCATGCTTCTGAAAACTTGGAGGAGTCATTTTCTATTTATAACCAGTAGATGAGATCCATCAAATAGATGTATGTCTCCCTTAGATTGATCATTCCATACCATCCATTGGTCCGGTTAGTGAATTTCTTGTCTTATTTCCACCATGATGCCATCAACCTTCTGGTGTCATGGAACTCATAAAACTATACCACGAAGTCTGTGTTGAGCCACTCCTCTAGGTCCTTGAGCTTATATTACTTCTAGAGTTCTATTGGGAGTAAAACTCTGATGCACCCTCCATTCTCATCATTGATCAAGCATTTTTTCCCATCTGTGTGGTCAATGAGCCACTTCAGGACCTCTATGCAGGGGAAAACAGGGGTTCTACTCGCCACCATGTGTAAATACGACCATCGGATGTTGGGGAACACCTGGTCATCGAGCGCCCTTATGTCCGGGTCACTATGTGGGATATACTCAAGGAATTCTTCTTAGATAATTTTTTTGAAGCGATCCCCCCACTGTGGGAGTGCTACCTTGGATCTGGTGCTTGCCTCTATATCGTAAAAGTCCGGAGGCTGGACGAAGGATTTTTTTTTTTTTTTTTTTTATGATAGGCTTCGCCCTAGGGGCATACTCCAACTACCTTGCGGTCCCCGAAGAAGAACCTTCGCCTATATCTGGTTCTTTCAATTTTGGTGCTCTCAGTGAGCATCTCGTGGTTGTCTTTCTCGGTGGCATTCTTCCTACAAATAGAGCGGAGTTTATAAACTGTGTAAGAAACCGGATGAACATATATAAATTATAACCAATGAATTGACAGGCTTGGATACATACCTTTGAAGCTTGTTAAACCTATTTTTTTTATTATCAAGAGTGTCAGTACAATCTTCGAGTTGATCTTTTTTCTACTTCAGATGATCTGGATTAACTTACACATGGAATGAATTTGTTCAAAATGGTTCAAGCAATTTAAATAGGGAAGATCTTACCATGTCACATCAACCATTCAATTAGGGTTATGAGGGAAATTTCAACAAATATGATGTTGAATCTTTAGAGGAGTTTGAACTTAAATTTATTGTGGGTTGATGGTGGAGGAACTGGCAGTAATGTGGTCTATCAGATTTTTGAAAATGTAGTTGTCTAATCGGTGCACGGGGTAGAAACTAATGCGAGATCGGGCATTAACTAGTTCCTTAAATGTCCAAAATCCGATCATATCTAATTTCGCAAATGTCTGATCATTCCGCTCTTTCGGCTGGTGGATTGGGGTTCAAGATTGTGCTGTGAACATTTTTCGTTGATATCCTCCCGCCAAAACCTCCGACGCTGATCAATATTACCCTATAGTGATAATGTGGAAAAACTGACTCAGAGGTCTGACTAGGACCTCAGGAACCAAAAATTACTTGGGATAGAACTAGACTGTACGACCCTCTTACCTCGTAAAGACACGTGGCGTTCGAGACAAATGACTTAATTCGCTCGTATTAATCGAAGTCGGTAATTTCCCTAAGCTATTCATTCTAAAACCAAATCCTAACTTGCTGACGCCGAAAAGTGTCAAGGATCGACGATCCACGATAAACCTACCCAAGTTCTCTCGGATCAGTTCCCTCGAAAATTCTCAATGCCAAAAATGCATCGAGGATCGACGATCGTAGATAAATTTATCATGGTCGAAATGTTTGTTGTGATCCTTCTAGATTTTCCCCGATCCCGATAAAGCGCATCGAGCATCGGCTATCGACGATTTCTTTAGGTCTTCTGTTAACGTTTGTCTTCCTCGTATTTTACCGATGTCGAAAATGCATCAGGGATAACTTTATCATGAAAACTTACGCAAACCAAAACTTCCTTCTGGCTAAGCCGATGAGGATCGATGGTAGGCGACTGTTGTTTTTGTGTGGTTCCTTTACTTACTTGAATTCTTTCTAATTCTGAACTTGAGTGCGTTAGGTGCAGTGTTTAGTTGTCGATTCATAATTCAGATGTGAAGGTTTTTTAGATATGAGGTTTCATAAGTTAAAAAAAAACTGAATAGGTGATAAGAGTCATGAAAACAAACAAAGATAAAACATTTCCCAAAATAAAGTTGAGTCAAACAGTGCAGAAAAAAAGTGGTACCCAAAAAGTGACAAAATTTGATAAGGCTTTTTAGGGTGTGTTGAGTGCTCAAAAAATGACGACTTACTGGGAGAAAGCATAATATTTGTTCCTACCTTAGACTCAGCTGATGTAGAATTTGGTTAAGAACTTAATTGGTTTTTATCAGAGCCTCTTCTATCCTTGCATTTGAAATTCTCTGGTTGGTGAATTTGGGCCCACCTGTGGGGTTTCAACCTTTATTCCACCTTTGTTTCCTTTAACGATGACCCATTCCCTCTTTTGAAAAGAGTCGAGTAAAGCATTCCCTCGCACTAGGCCTTTTAGTTATCATCATTTACTTGCTATGGTGTTGCTCCACTGCCAGCGAGCATCCATAGCCTGGATGAAGTCACCCCGAAATCACAGACCTTGCTCCACTGCCAGTGAGAATCCATAGCCCCGACGGAGTTATCTGCATACCCTCTCCTACTTCTCACTCATTTTATATAATTTATTTTATTTCGTCATAATTCCCTGAGCGAATGGGAGAGGAGGACATCTGTTATTTGCAAAATGAGATGGTTAAAGTGAATTTTTTCTAGCTCTATCTTGAGGTACATGTGGTCCTTTCTAGCTTACCGTCTTTCCCTTTAGGATTTACCATACCACCAGGTGGACACTTCATCACTTTTCCAAGGTTGTTTATTTTCACAGGTTAGATACAGAACTCCTTCAAAACAACCACAATTCTCCCAGTGCTTCTTGTGTTGTATGTAAGCATGAGTCAGGAAAAGAGTTTGTTATACCACATGAACTAAGGTCAACCAATGCCTTGCTAAACACAAAATTCAAAGCGTAACCAGTACTATAACAAGAAAAACAAAAATTAAGAACTCCGCAATCAAACTACCTAAAAACAAAATATCCTGAAAACACACACATTTTTTTTTTAACATAAACATTGTTTTAGGGCTTGGCCATTCACCGAGAGGGCGTCAGGCTCCCCCCTCAGGTTTTGCAACCGATACATGCCTGGCCCAATTTTCTCAGCTACTTGAAAAGGTCCGAGCCATAGATTCTAAAACTTTGAATGCTTTCCCTTTGGCTCATTCTCTTTGTCCCATTTCAGGACAAAGTCTCCTACTTCAAAATTATTCTCTTTGGCCTTATGCTTGTCAAACCACCTTTTAACTATATGTTGATGAACAATGAACTTTGATTTTTCTTTCTCCCTTTCTTCTTCTAGCATGAGGAGGGTATCGATTCTTTGTTGTATAACTGATGAGGGTTGTCATCTAGAATACTGAGAAAGTTGAAGAGATGCAAGATATATCCTATTCTGGAGAATGGATTCCTATCTGTATACCAGAAAGTATGGGGAATTCCTTATAGATTCCTTGGGTGTTACTCTGTCATCCTATAAGGAATTATGAAGTGAACTGTGTCAATTCCTCTGGTTGTTTGCAATTGTTTTCTTTAATATCCTCACTAGGTTCTTATTGGTTGATTCTACCACTTCATTCCTCTGTGGATAGTAGTTTGCACAGTATCTGATTATGATTCCTTTGTCTAAAGGAAACTCTGTTCATAGGGTGGAAAAAAATTAAGCGGAATTATCAAAAACAAGGACGAAAGGAATACCAAACCTTGTGATCAGTTTTTTTTCTATGAATTGGATCACCACATTTTTGTTTACATGAGTCAGAGGGACAACCTCTGCCCATTTCGTTAAATAGTCTATGGAATTCAGCATGTATCTATGTTTTTTTGAAGAACTCGATGTAATTTATCCTATGATATCTAACCCCCATTGCTCAAAATTCCTGGAGACGACCACAGGTTAGAGTGAGACAGTTTCTCTCTTTTCCCTCCGCACGCTTATTTGACAACTTTTACAGTTCCTAGTGTATGTGTGAGCATCCCTGAACAGAGTAGGCCAATACTAGTCGGCTCTCAGTATTTTGTGAGCAATGGTATCCCCTGCGACATGTCCACCTGTAGGACCATCATGGAGCTCCTTCGGAACATTTTCTACATCTTCTCATTCGAGACATCTTAAAATTACCCCATCATAATTAACGTGGAAGAGCACCAAATTTATGAGGCGATATTGTGTTGATTTTATCCTGAGAGCTCTCCTTTCCTTACGGTTTAGGTTTTCTAGGAAAGTCCCATGGTGCAAGATATAATTTAGTTTCTCATACCAAGACTCCTACCCTGGGGAGATGTATGAATCTTCACCACACCATAATGAAAATTCATTCTCCCATCCAGGGTCTTCATTTAATTGGTCCTGGGCTTCAACTGGAAGTTTACATAATCCTTGTCCCTTAACCACTTTGATAGGTTTTATATCGAGATCAAATTCTTGGACCACAACCATCCAGTCCCCTCTTATTTCCCTTGTCTCCTACTGAGTGAATAGGGATCAGACTGCGGTATGAGGCACAATGACTTTACTATGGTTCTTTAGGATGTAATATCTGAAGTGTTTCAGGGCCTTGTACACTGCATAAGCCTTCTTTTCTATAGAAGGATAATTCAGTTCGGCTCCTTGGATATTAGTGATCATAAATGAGACTGGGCCCTCATTTTTGTCATCATCCTTCTGAGTCAATATTGCAGCTAACGATTGGTCGGAGGAAAAAGTGTAAAGGAAGAAATATTTGCTAAAGTCGGGACTTCGAAACACTGGAGCTTGAGATATTGTCGTCTTAATATTTTTGAAGGCACTTTTTCGTTCATCATCCCACTTAAATTCAACATATTTGTGGATCATCTTTTGTAAGGGTTTGATAGTTTCAACGAAATCAAGGGTGAATTTTCTCACAAAATTGATTTTCCCATAGAAGGATTGCATAGCCTTTTGTTGTGGGTTAATGAAAGCTAAGCTATAGCCCTAATTCATTCTGGGTCTATGTGAATTCCTACTTGAGATATAATATGACCTAGTAGTTTCCCTTCCTCAACACCAAAGATATTTTTCTTAGGGTTTAAGTATATACCGTATTTCCTACACCTTTAAAAAAAATGGAGTTAAGTGTTGGATGTGATCTTCTATGTTCTTTGAATACACAATCATGTCATCCAAATAAACCACTACACATTTTTTGATTAGTCCATGAAATTATACGTCCATGGCCCTTTGGAAGGTTTCCCCTGCATTGATTAACCCAAAGGGCATGCGCTTATAAGAAAAGGTTCCCCACTTGGTTCAGAAGGTAGTTTTCAATCGGTCTTCCTCTGAAATTAAAACTTGATTACAACCTGAAAAACCGTCCAACAGGGAGAAAATATCAGAACCAAACATGGTCTACAAGATTTTCTCCATTAGTGGGACTCGGTAGTTGTCCTTTTCTGATGCTCTTTTGAGGTTCCTGAAATCCACACATAGACAAATCTCCCCGGATTTTTTCCTAACAGGAACCAAATTTGCTACCCAAGCAGAGTGTCTAACTTGAAAGATGATTTTAGAATCTAGTAATTTTTTTAACTCCTAACACATGAGGGGTTCCATAGATGGGTGGTACTTCTGTAGCTTCTGCTGGAAAGGTTTTACTTCGCATTTTAATGGGATTGTATTTTGAATGATACAAGTATCATAAGTTTTTAGATCTCGGTAGGACCATGCAAAAACATCTTGATATTCTCTGAAAAGTTTGAGATAGGCCTTCCTTTCTTCTTTAGATATTGTCTTACTGAGATTTATATTCTTGGGGTTTTTCAGGGTTCCTAGATTTATAGTCTCGTACATGGGATAGGAGATCCCCATATTTGTGTTCATTGACCCTTTGAATATTTCCCTTAAGTCAAAATTTTTTTCTAAATTGGCTACCCCTTTCGGTATCATGTGAAACCTTGGTTTGTCAGTCGATTGATCTGTTTCATCTCTTTGTGCGTGGGGATCGGTTTCTACTATTTGTTCCTGAAATATTTCATCGTCGATAGCTAGATATTTAAAATTTTCCTAATTGGTTAAGAAGTTTATGATCTTTTCATATCCTTCAAAGAACTTCCAATTAGAAATATTATTGGGCACCGATGGTTTGTAGAGTAGCTCCACAATGAATCGGGAGGCTCCATAGTCTTCTAAAGGGAATAACCTTGAGGAAACAGTGGCCATGGAATCAATAAGAGTGTTCTTTGTTCTGGGGATTGTTGTAATGTTGAAGGCTTCAAAATGTTCTATCAGTCTGTGCACTTCCTGTTGATAATTCCTCAAGTGGGGAGAGTTGCAGTGTATAGTGTTCCTTACTTGTCTAACGATGATTTCAGAATCTTCGAAAACCTTTATTTCCTTAATGTTTAAGTCTATGGATTTATTTAGCCCTTGTACTAGAGCTTCATACTTGGCGGTGTTGTTTGTGCCTTAAAATTCTAGTCTGCAGGATAGGAATTTTTTTTTACCTTTGGGATCAATGAGGACACACCCCGCTCCTGATCCCTCTTGTGACTTAGACCCATCAAATTACAAGGTCCAAACTTGTGAGTGAAAACCATCAGCTTCTTTTTTCTTACCACTTTCCTCCCTTCCTCCTATCTGATCCATGGTTTTTAATAGAGGTTCTTGACAGAAGAGGATTTCTTCTGCCGCCGTCGAAAAATTTTCTTGAAAAGTCATTTTTGAGTTTTGAGTGAGAGGGACATCATATGAGAGGGGGGAGAAGTTCCTGAAATTGGATTCGCATGAATAATTTCCTAATACGAGAAAATTTGTCGACGAGGGTTCATTGAGGGTTTCTAGGTCGGTGACAGTATGTTTCATATATATTTTCCTATCGATCATGATCATATTCGTGTGTCCCTTTAATGGCAACCAAAGGTGAGCCTAGTCTGTACTAAAGTATCTGTTTAACTTCTCGGACCAATCTTAACTAAGTAGAAATCTATAATCTTATGGGATATCTACTACAATGATGTCAATTACTTGTACAAACTTCGGGTGCATCTCCATCCTGATCATTACATCTTTGAGCTCTCCCATAACCTTCACCTGGGTTTTGTCTCGTTGTATCACATGTTTATCACTTTTGAGAGGGATTGAGTTTAATTTATTGCATATAGATAATGGAATAACATTAGAGGATGCTCCTATGTCAACCAAACAATTATGGAGGTTTATGTTGAAGGATTCAAATGTCAAGAGGAATTGTGGCACAAAAGGATTTCCCTTTTTATCTTCAGAACAAGAGTTTACAATTGGCTTATTTCTTAGATCTGAGAGGGCTGGATTTTCTCCTTGATCGGTGCTTGTTATAGGATTTTCTATTTTCTTCAAAGATTGTAATATAAATTCCTTTTGCTAGGGGATTCTACACATGTCCATGACCAATATATTAGCCTTCATTTTTTTCAAATCTTTTACTATGTTGTAGTCTAGCTTGGGTGATTCTCGAGAATGGATGTTTATAGGATTTCTTTGGGAGGAAAAATATTCTTTCGGGTCATCAAATGTTTTTTTTCCTCTCGAAGGGTGGGCCACAGTAAGGTCGTTTGAGACAGGGTGAACCCTACATCGCGTTTGCACAACCAAGACCTCTGTGGGTGGTTCTCGAACCTCAAACAGATCATTGGAAGGCATTGGTAGGTCATGCTCCCATATCAACATGGTTATTTTTTCTGGTGGATCAAATTCTTCTTGATCAACAATATTCATTGTTGATTCGCTTGATTTTTCAGTAAGGGAAACCTCATCTAGAAATTGGTAAGCCTTCAAATTCATGGCGTGCACCCATTGTGGGCAGTCTCTTTTAGAATTTTTTTCTTGGTGATAGGTATAGAAAGAGTCGTATGCTACATTTCCCAGATCGATGTTTAAGTTGGTTGGGGGAGGTTCAATTGATTTGAACGGTGGATTTCTTTCAAAAAAGGGTTTATAGGGCCTCTGGCCTTGGTTACCTTCCCCTGCACTTCTTTTCATGTCTATGATTTCATTTGAAAACTTCTTTATCATTCGTTCTAGTTCTTCTATGTCTCCATTTCCCTTTTCAGGACCTTGTTCTGTTATTTTCCCAAGAGTCCTCTCTCGGGAGGAGGTTGAAATTCCTTATTAACTAATGAGAATTGACCTTCTTTACATCCCTTCATTTGGAATTATGTAGTTTTGGCTTCCTCAAAATTCTCAGCCAAGGTTGTTTTGGCAACCCTCTTCACAAACATGGAAATGGAAGCATGAAGAGCATAACCATATACTTTGATTTGCAACTCTTGAGTGGGTTTAGCTTAAGGTTGAAATTTGTTTAGGATAGTGGTGAATCGTTGATTGAAGTCTTTAACATTCTCCTTTGAACTCATGGAGGCAATGAACAAATCAACCATCAAATATCTTGTAGTGGTTTCTTATGCAAATTTATCTAGAAAATCCTTTTGAAACTTTGTCCAACTAGTTATGGACCCTATAGGAAAGTTAAAATACCACGTGGAGGCCGAATTATCAAAAGTATAGGGGAAAATCCTGCATAGTACATATTCATGTTGGATACTCATCAATCTGACAGATAGTATGAATTTTTTGATATGGTATTTAGGAAATGCAGAGGTTTTAGGGTCAAATTTATGGAGTAACTTTTTTGGATGTCGAGGGAGGTTATGTACTCGTCCGGGAATGGCTAGAGAATCTCTGGCCAACCAAGGTTGATTATTCTGAGGTGGGTTTCCCCTTTCTTCATTATGATCATTGTTATCTTCCATGTCGTCCTACTCCAACACTGAGCATTACGATTCAAACCCTTCCTCGTCAAAAAAACCGTTGGGCTCAGAGCAGTTACCAGCTGGTGTTTCAGAGATTAGATTCAGGGGATGTTTGATTTCGGTGAGGGAGAAATCTATCAGGTCTTCTACTTTGTGAACAAAAACCTGGTCGGGGGTGTTGACCACTAATCTGCTTACTTGTTTTCTATGAGGAAGTAACAAAGCTAAGGGTATTTCTCCAATTTGTCGGGCATAAGCTCTTGTGATTATTTTGAATTGTTTCAACTCCTCGTGGGGAAGAGCTTAAGGTTTTTTAGGGAACAAATTTTCTTCCTCTTTCTTGGGTGAGTTACACATTTCAGGAGTACTCAGTGTGTGTGGGTTTTCTTGAGAACGACTAGCCATGCATGTGGGTTGTTATGAATCTAGAAGCTATGTGAAATATTTTCATCCATTCATTCTTCAGACCCTCCTTATAATGCCAATTCTATTGAGGGGTTCTAAATCCCTTTAACTCAATAGTAGAAACCAAACCCACCACTGAGGCCCAATTAGACTCTGCAGTGTTTGATAGTGGAATGGTTCTCCAGATCTTGCGATCTGGCCAAATGATTGATGGGATTAACATAGTGATTTACATGATATCTTCTTGTGAAAAATCCTCCTTCGGTTTGAACATTTTCTTTTTTTTGTATTTTCTCTTTTAGGTGGGTCTTATAAAATATAGGTGTTGGTAAAAAACCAGCTGGGTAAAAGGAAAGGGGAAAACTTAACTATTGAAGAAGGTGGAGCTCAGGATAACCCTTGTGCTCAAGCATTCAGACAAAGATTTTCACACCTACGGCAAGCCTAGTACAAATACATCAAATTGTTGGTATTTCAATTATTGACTGAGATACAATTATAAAAAATAAAAAACATACATGCAATAAAATGATGGCAAGAAAATTAGTTTTCTTAGTTGTTGTTGGCAAAATCTCCCTACGGACTAGCAAATACAGTTCAGACTTTGCATGCAGATAATGACCGAAGAGAAACTACTTTCTACCTTCATCCCTAGATTTAAATCCCCTTTTCTTAGTAAATGCATGGAAAGATCAACCTACCTCGTATCCGGTGTTTGATGTCAATCCTCTGTTGTGATTGATTACTTGTTCGCAATACTCCTTCCAAAGCTGACCTACATCCAAGACAAGCAACAACTATGCATGCATACTACCTATATACTAACAGGTTAGAAATCCAAAACATGTACTGATCAAACCATAAAAAGTTTATGAATTGGGATGGGAAAATCATTCTCTTTATTACTTTGAATGAGTCAACCTACAAAAGTTGAGACCGGCCACTGCTCCTTGAACCTGATCCTAGGCTCCTCTTCTTCTGTCCTCCAACTGCTTTGCTTTGAATCTCCTTTGGCATAAGGAAAGGCTAAAGGGTTGGGACAATGGGAATACGTAAATGGGCAGAGTTTCTTTGCTATATTTTTCCTTCTTCCAAATGGGACCCCTACCCCTTCTTTTATAGGCTAGAAGGAGCTAGGTATTTGGACGAACCCTCGGCCAGACATGGCCGGGAGTTTCAGTTAGCTCACCCATAGCTTTTTGTTCCATCGACAACTTTCCTTTTTTCATGCTTTTGTAGGTACACACGGGCTGTTTTGGGTCAGCCAGTGTGTACATGCATGCAGTAATGGATTAGGGCACGTGAGCTTTTATAAAAGAGGATTTTCCAAGAGTTGTTCAGCAGTGCTTTGGCAAAGAAGGGATATGAGTTGGCCTGATGCTAGGTAAACATGTATGGTGCAATTGAGGGTTATAACAGATGCCCCTTAATGTGTGAGGTCAGAAGAGCATCTGATGGCCGAAATACATTACCAATCTTTATTGATGTGCCAAATGATTGAGCCCAAGGATAAGGAACTGGGAGGTGCCATCTGCAAAATAACAAATGTTTCACCAAGCCAGGCATACCCATGCTTGGGATAAAATAGAATCATGGATACCAATCAAATACATTGTAGATCCATGTCAAATAACTATAAACAGTAGCCGCGAACAATACATAGCGGAGCTACATCTCAAAATCAGAAAGATATACATATAGAGTATCCATCTTCCAGAAGTTGATTCGGCTTGATGGCTAGAGATGAGATCTTCAGAGCTCGAGCAACAACTTCAAAATCTTCAACCCTTGGGTAGGAGTGTAATATGAGTGTACGACTATACTACCCAGAGGTCTTCGATGACTCGTCGGTTATGGACTTGAGAATCATGATGATCAGACTGAAGGCTTCAATGATTTCGAACAAGGACTTGATTGGGTGTTCAGGATGGTTGGGCACGAGGAAAAGAGAGATATTGCAGAGGGGCCAACTCCGGATTAGTGACAAACTTCCCCTGGATAATAGCATGACAAATAATGAGACTCAGGCAGCCTGTATGTTAATCATAACTCTACGAAGCAGGAGGCAACGCAAACTCTCCATATGTTTGGAAGGATGACCAAACAGAGGAGGAAACAACTCTATATAGCGATAAAATATTCCTAAGGTCGTACTACATCCCATAGTCTGATGAAAAAATGGACAGATGTGCTTTATCCAAGGGAGACTCATTATGATTGCAATAAAGAAAATACTTTTCCCTTCCTCTTTTTGGGGTATATTTGATTTTTTTGTTCTTTTCAATAATTGTGGAAAAAGAATAAAGGAATATTATGTTACAAACAAGGAACGAGTGTTGCAAACATACAAGCTCGAGGCACAAGGACAAGACTGATGTTCTAGTAGAATGACACTCAGGAAAAATCCTCCGAAGGCCAAAGGTGTTAAGACGCAGAAGCAAACTGTTACAAGGCTGGCGTATAAGGTATGCAAACACGGTTAACAAAACACACAATGGTAACATTCTTCGATGTAAGTTTAACGAGCCCAGAGAAGGTAAGCTCGATGGTTTTTCATATTTATAGAGTCTGAAAAACATAAAAGAAGACTCCATTGGGGTACCTTTCTCGAATATAGTCTAGTCAGTTCAAAAAAGGGTAAAATAGCACCGAGTAGATGTCGATTCAAAACCATTTTAACGAGTGTGACAAGGACAAGATCACTCGGTTATTTTTTCATTTTTAAAGAGTCTAAAAAAAGCTTAACTATGGACTCCTTCGGGAATGTTCTTCTGGACCAATTTAACGAGTGTGAAAGAATAAGGTCACTCGGTAATCTTTTCAATTTTAGGGAGTCTGAAAAGATCTTAACTATGGACTACATGGGGGTTCTTTCTTCATAAGTTTAGTCCCTCAGGCCTGAAAAAGGGATAAAATTATACCTGAAAGTACTCTTCTATAGAGATGAAATTCCATAGAGTATACCTTTGTTCGTACAGTTGACCGTCCGGACCGAAAAAGGGGTAAACTACCACCAGACAGACGTGACTTCAAATTTCAATTTAACGAGCGTGAAAGGCCACAAGATCGCTCGACAATATTTTCATGTTTGGAGGGTTTGAAAAGGGCTTAAAAGGAGACTCGTTATTTTTGGGGAGTCCTAAGGGTGAGATTGTTGGAGCCGGAAGTCACTCCTGGATTGCCTGCAGGAGCAGAGCCCGAAGCCCATCAGTTTAATGTCACGATTTGTTTGAAAGGGGTGATCAAATGGAAGCAAACTCAGAACAGTTGTCTCAACTCAGAAACTAGGCCAGGCATGCATGAACGAGTGAGGTCTTGATAAAATCCAAACAGTGAGTTGCAATAAAGGGTGAGTAGGGGGAGACTTCATGAGAAGGGTGCGAGGATCTTCCATAAATGTCAGGTTCATAACAGACTGAAGAAGAAAGCATTCAAACACAAAAGACCAGAGAATACAATGATGCCACAATAAATCCTTTATCATAACAAAATCACAGTAATCCACGCGAATCCTTCGACTGTGAACTCTCTGGCATGAGATGAAACAAAGATGGAAAAAGGAGAACTGTTTGTTATAAACCAAGAAGTCTCAAACACAAAGGCATAACCAGGAAACCAGAATGTTCACTGAAACTTTACAGTCGGGAGCTTAGCTCTACCATCGATAGATACAAAAATGGAAAAAATGCCTACATATACTCAAAATAACAACAGCATTAGAACCAAGATACTGCATTGAAGGCTTTGCGTCTGCATGGCTTCTGACACTCTGCAGCCGCAATCTTTGAATGGTCGTGCAACTTATGGCAGACGCGATCGATCTTCTGACAGTTTCATCGGCAAAATCGACGTGCCTTTAATTCATTGCAGGACGTCCCCATTATGGCAGAGACGATGTCTAACCACCACCAACCATTTCAATAACTGCTTTCTTGGGATCAAGGACGATCTGGCCAACTCGGCACCTTAGGATGTGGAAGACTTCTCGCGCTGCCACCTGGAATAACTGAATGGCTTGAGGGATAAGCATGGCGACTAGCACGGAGAATGTGGCACATGACAGGAGTGATGGCGTCGGATTATGAGGGCGAGGAAGAAGTGACAAGGTGTGGGAAGGGTGATAGAAAACGGTTCATGACGGAAGATATTAGACGGAAGGGGGGAAGACGAGGGATAATACACTTGCTTTTTGGTGAGGGGCTAATGTGGAAAGGAGCAGGACACATGGAAAACGACAAATGGATAGTGAGAAAGAAGGTGGACCATGTGGACCTAAGAGTGGAGGCAGATGGGTGACACGCGGCGGCAGGAGTAAGGTGGGTCAAGAAGATGACAAGATAGGAGGAGGGCCCATGTTGACTAAACAC
>JZKD02S0300470.1:249799-260139 GCA_000966675.3 Picea glauca | reverse complement strand
CCGTTTGAGAGGTGCGCCCCCGATTCCGGACCCCCCCCTCGCTTAAAGGTAGAAAGGTAAGGGGGGTCTGGAATCCAACATGCGTCGTTGATCTGGGTGCGCAAATCGCTGCCATTCAAACTTTATCGTGATTTACTTTGGGCACATTATCATCCAAAACCTTGGACAAGTGGCTTTTTAACCCATTATGTTGCGTTCTATCCCCCCTTTACAAGAAATATCTCTAACAATTGGCTCCATGGGGGATAGAGTCGTCCATGTGATGCTCTAAGAACTTTTTGCAGACTTAGTGCCTTTGCTGTTGGGCTATGGAGTCATTTATTAGTCCTAAAAATATAAAATAGGAACAATATGTACAAAACAAAACAAACAAAAGCAGCCGACTGCGGCTCTCAGAAAACATTTTTTCAAGAAATGCCCATTGACTGAGTTGCTAAAAACTTCATTGCCTTCTAGATCCTGTAACCTGTAAGTGTTGTTTGAAAATACTTCAAGGATCTTGAAAGGCCCAAACCAGAGGGCATCAAATTTACTGTGTTTTCCCTTTTCCTGCCTGGGTGCATCCCATTTGAGCACCAGATCACCCTGCTCAAACTCCTTCTTCTTGCTCTTCTTGTCAAAAGCCTGCTTGATATTCTATTGATGATTGTAGGCTCTGTCCATGACCTGTTCTCTGACCTGTTGCACTTCCACCATCTGATGCATTCTTCTGAGCACATGGTTTGGTTCTCCTTCGTAGTCTTGAAGGAGATTTGCCACAGGTAAGGCGAGCTAAGTAGGGAAAATTCCCTCGATTCCATAAACCAGTTGAAAAGGTGAGAGACCCAGGGATTTCTTGGTTGTCAGCCGATCAGCCCAAAGGGAAAATTTGAGCTTCGAGTCCCAGGCCCTCTGATTGTCCTCCAATAGCTTTTTGATGAGCTTGATCAGGATTTTATTGGAGGACTCTGCCAGCCCGTTTCCCTGAGGGTAGTAGGGAGTGGAGTGAATCAGTGCAATTCCAAATTGTTCACAGAACTTGACCAGAGGCTCAGAACGAAATGGGGAAGCATTGTCAGTGACAATTTTGCTAGGGCAGCCAAACCTAGCCATGATGTCCTCCAGGAAGCTGATGATTACTTTGTGAGAAATGCTTCTGGTAGGGACAACTTCTATCCACTTGGTGAAATAATTAGTCGCAGTGAGGATCCATCTGTGCTGGCCACTTGAGGGAGGATGAATCTCTCCGATGAAATCCAACCCCCACTGTTGAAAAGGTGTCGAAACTACTACAGGCTTTAATGGCAGAGATTTGAGTTGTTGTTTACCTGAGAACTTCTGGCATTTAATGCAAGCCCTGACTTCTCTGCAGACATCAGTGAACAAAGTAGGCCAGTAATACCCAGCCCGGAGAATTTTGTGGGCTGTGGTCTTCCAAAAATGATGACCTCTGCAGAGGCTGCTATGAAAATCAAACATTACCTTCTGGGCTTGCAAAGGGTCCAGACATCTTAATAGTATCCCCAGAGGGTCTCTCCAGTATATGGATCGGTCGATGAGGCAATATTTGACTGCTTTGAGTTTCATAGCTCTGTCCCTACTCTTTCCTAATCCGTCAGGTGGCTTTAATTCCTGCAGAAAGTACAAGATATCCCTGTACCAGGGACATGCTGCTAGTGGTATGATGATCTGGGAATTACTGTCGGATGATTCAGCTTGCTCATTGATGAAGTTAATTCCCAAAGCCTCGCAATTGGATTCAGCCAGTAGCTTGGCCAAACCTTGCCCCTTTATCAACTTGGTGGGCTTAATCTCCAGGTCGAATTCAAGGATCTTGGCGATCCATTTACCTCTTCTTCCGTCTATGTCAGGCTGTATGAGGATGTCCTTCACAGAAGCTGAAGGGACATACGCAATGATCTTTGAATGCAAGACATAGACCCTAAAATCTTTGAGAGCTTTCATCAAGGCATAAGACTGCTTCTCCATGATCTCGTACCGAAGCTCTGCATCTTTCAGTGCTTTGCTAAAGAAAGAAACAGGTTGTTCTCGTCCCTGATCATTTTTCTGCAACAAAACTGCAGCTACGGTGTCACAAGAAGTAAAAGAAAATATCAAAAAATCTTTGGAATAATCTGGACTGATTAGCACAGGAGCCTCAGTCAATGCCTTCTTTATTTGGACAAAAGACTCCCTGGGTTCAGCAGTCCATTTCACTTCATTTCCCTTTCTGAGCATGGCTGTGATGTGTTTCACCAGCTCAGCAAAATTTGAAACAAATCTCCTCAGGAAATTTATCTTCCCCAAAAAGGCTTGGACTTCTTTCTTGGACCTGGGAAGTGGCAGGGTCTGAAGAGATTCTACCCTGTCAGTATCAATTCTCACTCCCTCTGCTGATACTATATGGCCTAATAGTTTCCCCTCCTTCATAGCAAACAATGATTTTATGGGGTTTAAAGATAGGCCATACCTCTGACACTTCAGGAAAACCCTCTTCAAGTGGCAGCAGTGCTCTTTGTCAATCTTGGAGAAGACTGTGATGTCATCCAAATATATCACCACAAACTGGTCCTTCTCCCCAATGAAGGCTATGTCCATGGCTCGCTGAAACATTGCTCCTGCATTCATCAACCCAAAGGGCATTTTGGCATACATGAATGTGCCCCACGGAGTGGTAAATGTTGTTTTCTCTCTGTCCTCAGGCATGACTAATATCTGATTGTATCCAGATAAACCATCAATCATGGATATCCTTGATGCACCAGTTAGCCTCTATAGAATGTGTTCCATGTTAGGCAGGGGATAATTGTCCTTCCTGGAGCTTATGTTTAGGTTCCTGAAATCGACACAGAGTCTGATTTCCCCACTTTTCTTTCTCATCGGGACCAAATTGGCCACCCATTCAGAGTATCTCAAGGGGATGATGATCTGGGCGTCCATCAACTTCTTCACTTCCTTCTCCATAACAGGTACCAGCATGGGATTTATCTATCTCGGCTTCTACTTGAATGGCTTAGCCTCCTCTTTTAGTGGGATCTTGTGCTCGATGACTGATGTGTCATATGTCTTGATATCTTTGTAGGTCCATGCAAGAACATCAGCAAACTGCTTCAGCAACTTAGTATATTCGGCCCTCTGCTCCCCAGTCAAACTCCTTGACAGCTTGACAAACTTAGGCTCCTCAGATGTGCCTATGTTGCATTCAGCTGTGTCATCATCCTCACCTGAGACTTTACCCTTCACTGCCACATCATTCCCATCAAACAACCTTTCTAATGGAATTAGTCCTCTCGGAATCTGATTGCTTGGTAGTTGTATAATCTGGCGGTCAGCAATTCTATTCACAAATTCCTCGGGGTGATGGTCAAGCTCTTCTGCAGTCTCGGGCTCCTCATCTATGTGAAATGCAGAAAAGTCATCAATGGACTGGAGGAATTTTTCAATCTCCTGATCATCCTCGAACACCTTCCAGTGTTTGACATTGTCTGGTATAGAAGGTCTGTATTTTATTTCAACATCAGACCCAGCAGTGGGTAGCGTGGGGACTTCGAGCACACTAGCTGTGAAAGCTAAGAAGTCGGCTGAGGCATTTTCCTCCCTTGGAATGTAGGAAATGTTAAAAGCCAGGAAGGAAACATCAACCAGGTCCCATACCTCGTTCCTGTAATTCCTGAGCTGAGGATGCTTAGTCTGATAAACATGTTTGACCTGCTAGACGATCAGTTCTGCATCCCCAAACACAGCTATCTCCTTAATTTCCATTTCTTTTGCAGCCCTTAATCCCAGAACCAGAGATTCATACTCCGCCACATTGTTGGTGACTTCGAATTCTAGCTTGTATGACAGAGATATGGTCTCTTTACAGGGTGATATGAATATCACTCCGGCACCTGCACCCATACTGGAGGAAGCTCCATCAAAGAACATCTTCCAAATAGAGGTGGTTGGAGGGGAGGTCTCCTGATCAAGAATGGGTTGTTTTTTGATCTGTAAGGGGGCCTCAGGGGTGTTGGTGAGCTGTAGTAAACTAGAGCCTAAATCAGTTTCCAAAGAATAAATGGGATGACTGGTAGGGTTGGACTCATCACTGACAATGTAGGCTAGATGGGCTTCTCTGTATAATCTCCTGTGTTCCCCCCCAAAAACTGGAATGGTGGAATATGTGAGGTCCATCTGCAAGGTTCCCCCTAGTCTCTTTATCCAGGATCTTGAGAACAACATGCCAAACTTAGGGGGGACATCAGCTACCACAATATCCATGACCATACTCTTCATGGGCAGCTGAAACAGAGACACTACCAGGTCCTTGATCACTCCCAAACATTGAACCCTCCTGGAGTCAAAAGAATAGAGGTCATGATAGGCTCGGGATACTTCCAGTCCTAATTCCTCCATGACAGCTTTGGGCATGAGGTTATGGGAGGCCCCCTGAATCCATAAGGCAATTATGCAGCACTTTGTCATGTATGTTCAGGGATGTGTAGAAGGGAGGGGATGAATCATCTCTGTCTTCTACCATGGGACCTAGGACAAATGCATGCCTCTCATCTTGAAGGTTTATGGAGTCTGTGAGAGGGTATGGGGCTTCGGACTTCAACAGCTCAAAGAAGCACTTTTTGAATTCCCCATGCTTGATTAGCTCAGTGAGGGGCACAGGGATTCTGATCTTTTGAATCTCATGTTTGAAATTGAAAGAAGACATGGGCTTTGGAATTTCTCTAATTTCAGGAACATGACTTTGAACAATGGGAGAGAGGGGTTGGGCCTTCTTACCTCTGTCTGCTACTTCATTAGCAGGCCTCTCTGCTCTAGTGGATGGCTCAGGAACATCAGGTGATGCTGCCCTTTTGTCTGAACTCAGGTTGTACCTGCCTCGACTGCCGCTAGCTTTGTCTCCTTTGCTTAATTCGTTTAGTTGACTATCCATGAGAGACTCTTCATATGTTGATTGGGTCAGATGAGGGAAAGGGGTAGTGACCTCTAAACTGTGAATCTTTGGCTCAGGCTCATCTACTTCCTCTTGTTCTTCATCAGCCACGAAATTGTTCTGGAAGGGAGCCTGAATTCTTTGGTCATCTCTGTCTCTTTCCTTCTCTCTGTGCATAGCTGGAGGGGCGAAATTATTTGGTCTTCTAAAACCTGCCCTGTTCTCGGTGCTCTGAGGGCCCCTATTCATTTTTTTCCTCTCCACCTTCAATCTCTCCACCTCTTCTTTAAGGAGGTTCATAACTCAGGTCAGCTCATTTATTTGAGGGTGGGGCAGCGATTGGCCGAAAGTTGAAGCTTCAGTTTTCTCTTTTCTTTTGTCTACGTCAGCCTGGTTTCTCAGTCTGTCAGCCACCAATATGTTGGATTCCACTTCTATAGCTGCATCTTGCATCTGAGCTAAAGAGGTGGCTCTTCTTTCTCTTAACATGAGACAGAAATCAGGATCAAATGCACTAGCATAGGAAATTTGAGCAGAGGCCTCTGAGGGTTTAATCTCTGCAGGAATCTTGTTATACATCTTATTAAATATTTTGGAGAAGTCTGAGATAGACTCTCCTTCTATCTTCCTCAAAGACCCAAACTCTATCATGTAATACATATAATCTTTTCTGTCTCCCCACTGCCTCAGGAAGATGTTGTCCAAGGCTTCTATGCCAGCAATAGATCTAGGAGCCAGGCCTCGGAACCATTTCCTCACCTCTCCATCTAGGCTCTGGACAAAGACCCTCATCCAGACATCTTCACTTTCGATATTCAGGTTATCTGCATAACTGTAAAAAGCAGCCAAGTGCTCCTCAGCAGTTATGTCTCCCTCCCCACTGAACTTGGGCATGTATTTCAAATAGTCTCCAACAGGGAGAGGGTTCAGAGGATGGGGGAGAATCAAAGGAGCATACCTGGCAGCAACTATGGCATCCATTCTATTCAAAGGGGGATTAGCACCAGCCATAGGGATATTAGGTAGAGGAGAGTTCGGAGGAGAAGGATTATGAATGGGAGATGTTGGAACATAGGTTCTTGGAGGAGACAACGGAGAAAACAGAGAGGAAGTCAAGGGACCTGAGTGTGCAGTCGCTTCTCTCTATGTAGCAGTAACAAAAGAAGGAGGGGTGGTGATATCTTCGGAAGCTCGAGGTCTGTGATGAGGCAAGACCTCCAGGGAAGGGGGAGGGACAAGGATTTCTCTTTCTGATACCAGACCAGGAGGAGAAAATTAGCAGGAACACTCCCAAAGTTCAGAAAATGTGAAACCTATGAAGAAGGACGACTAGGAAGCTGAGAATCTGAAAATAGAGTTCTCACAGAAGGGGAGGGCGTATTACCTGTTTCAACGAAGGAAACTTCTTTTGCAGAACTCTTTCCCTTTCTGCGCACTGCTTCCACGTCAGCTTCTGGTGTAGCTAAAGGCAAGTGTGGATTAGACCTCATATGTCTGCCTCTCGAAGCCACAGTTGAAAGTGTGGGTTCTCCTCAGCGGAGTCGTCACAATGGAGTCGCCAGGTGCACAGTAGCAATCTTACAGTTCTGATATCTGATGCACCTTCAGAATTAGATGATCTTTGTCGTTCAATCCCAGGGAAAGTATTCAACTTCATCCCCGACAACGGCTCCAGAAATGTTGGAGCCGGAAGTCACTCCTGGATTGCCTGCAAGAGCAGAGCTCGACGCCCATCAGTTTAATGTCACAATTTGTTTGAAAGGGGTGATCAAATGGAAGCAAACTCAGAACAGTCGTCTCAACTCAGAAACTAGGCCAGGCATGCATGAACGAGTGAGGTCTTGATAAACTCCAAACAGTGAGTTGCAATAAAGGGTGAGTAGGGGGGAGACTTCATGAGAAGGGTGCGAGGATCTGCCATAAACGTCAGGTTCATAATAGACTGAAGAAGAAAGCATTCAAACACAAGATCTTCTTATATTCAAACACAAAAGACCAGAGAATACAATGATGCCACAATAAATCCTTTATCATAACAAAATCGCAGTAATCCACGTGAATTTTTCGACTGTGAACTCTCTGGCATGAGATGAAACAAAGATGGAAAAAGGAGAACTGTTTTTTATAAACCAAGAAGTCTCAAACACAAAGGCATAACCAGGAAACCAGAATGTTCACTAAAACTTTATAGTCGGGAGCTTAGCTCTACCATCGATAGATACAAAAATGGCAAAAATGCCTACATATACTCAAAATAACAACAGCAGCAGGCCCAAGATACTGCATTGAAGGCTTTGCGTCTGCATGGCTTCTGACACTCTGCAGCCGCAATCTTTGAATGGTCGTGCAACTTATGGCAGACGCGATCGATCTTTTGACAATTTCATCAGCAAAATCGACGTGCCTTTAATTCATTGCAGGACGTCCCCATTATGGCGGAGACGATGTCTAACCACCACCAACCACTTCAATAATTGCTTTCTTGGGATCAAGGACGATATGGCCAACTCGGAACCTTGGGATTTGGAAGACTTCTCGCGCTGCCACCTGGAATAACTGAATGGCTTGAGGGATAAGCATGGCGACTAGCACGGAGAATGTGGCGCATGACAGGAGTGATGGGGTCGGATTATGAGGGCGAGGAAGAAGTGACAAGGTGTGGGAAGGGTGACAGAAAACGGTTCATGACGGAAGATATTAGACGGAAGGGGGGAAGACGAGGGATAATACACTTTCTTTTTGGTGAGGGGCTGATGTAGAAAGGAGTGGGACACATGGCAAACGACAAATGGATAGTGAGAAAGAAGGTGGACCACGTGGACCTAAGAGTGGAGGCAGATGAGTGACATGCGACAACAGAAGTAAGGTGGGTCAGGAAGATGACAAGACAGGAGGAGGGCCCATGCTGACTAAACATAGAGAGACTGGGAGGGACGAGGGTGTCCAAGCACCGTTGATCCAGGTGCTGTAATCTCAGCCATCGGAAACTGCTCGCTCAATTCCGAACCCCCCCCCCCTCCGCTTAAAGGTAGAAAGGCAGGGGGGGTCCAGAATGGTCTTTATCGCCGTTGATTCGGGCGCGTGGATCTTGACCGTTGGAGAGGTGCGCCTCCGATTCCGGACCCCCCCCGGCTTAAAGGTAGAAAGGTAAGGGGGGTCCGGAATCCAACATGCGTCGTTGATCTGGGCGCGCAAATCGCCACTATTTGAACTTGCTTGTGATTTACTTTGGGCGCATTATCATCCGAAACCTTGGACAAGTGGGTTTTTAACCCATTCTGTTGCATTCTAGCCCCCCTTTACAAGAAATATCACTAATAGAGATCAAGAGCGAAGAAGAATCATGCAAATGAGTCTCAAACTCATATTCAAGAAAGAATATAAGGACTCCCAAGCCTACAATGTTTTAAAGATGGCATGGACACCATAATGCAACCAGGACCTACCTAGGGCATCCATGTTCTAGTAAGCTATACCGCCAAGTGGAAACACTTCTAAAGCAGATATGGTGGTTCTGTGTCACAACCTGATGGGATCAATTCTATGGCAGAGGAAAAAGACAATGAGACACAAAAGTCAAGGTAGTAACCTAACCTATATGCTCAAGTTGATTCTTGGAAAAAATTTCATGGACCGTCAAAATTTTCTCAAAACTCAAAAAAAAAAAATGTCCCAATACCTAATCAAATCCCTCCCATATAACTCCTAAACCACTCTAAATGGTTTTTGGTATAAATAAAATGATAAGGGAGGCCAAAAAAATGACAAAAAGAGGCCAAAATTTTTATAAATAGAAGCTGGCAGCTCATTATCACCATTGCTGATTTTGAAATTGACTCTGGAGCCAAAAGACCCCCTTTGACAAAAATGGTGATTCCGGGAGCTACAGTGGACGAAACGAACTTCCGCTTGGACCAAGTAAGTACAAACTCCCCTATCTAGCTATTCAGTTCCTTAATTTTCTTTTGAGTTTGTTTTTTGGGTGGGTGTCGACCTTAAAAAGGTCGACCCTAGGTCCACGCGGGCTATCTATGGATAGGCCACGTGTACACTCAGGTAGAGTAAAACATACCCGAGTGTACACGCAACTGTCACTTAGACAACACCCGTGTACCCCCCCTTTTATAGATAAAAGAACAAAACAGTTGACTAACCCTCCTAAACTTTGTTGTGTTGGCAAGATGTATGTCCAGTGGAGGGAAAGGGAGCATGAAGCAATTAGTGAGTTGGTTGCGGGAGATCTGAATTTCGTGGCCGTGTTGATGCAATCTGGTTTACTTAAGTTCTTCCTATGTCCATTTATGCGAGTGAAACCAAGGCTACTAAATGCATTGATTGACTACTAGCACCCTGATGCAGAGGCCTTCATGCTAGAGGGAAAATCACTGGTGCCGACCACCGAGAATATCTACTTTTTGACTGGCCTCTCAAGGAGAGGGGAACCAGTCAATTTCAGGATGTTTCCTGCGAGGCCTCATAACATAGCAGAACTGATAGCCGAGCACTGTGAGGCTGGGACAAACCGTGTGAGCTCCCAGGTGCCCATAACTAATATTACTAACCTATCACTGCAAGCGATATTATTGCTTATTGGGCGGATTACCGGCTCAGTGGCCTTGCATCAGGCATCTCACGCACAGAAGAATTGTGCTATCCAGTGCTTGAATGCACAGATTTTTCACTGGAGTACCACACTACTTGAGTGTATGAAGAGGAAATTGACAGATTGTCGATAGCGGACACAGAGGAACTTCAGGTTCGGGACGATTTTGTGTTCATTCTTCTTTGAGAGAGTTCCGAGCTTTAGTCCTCGGGAAGTGGTACGAGGACATCAGGCCTCTTTTCCTATAATATGTAGATGGGCAGTATTACTGCCGCGACAGGGTGGTGGAAGGACCAATGAGTCCTTCGAAGATGACTTTTTTGCATGGCTTTCGCTGCAGATCCCTGTGATCGAGGATTACCCATATGCAGGGATAGAATTTTCTAGATATCTTGAGATACTCGTGCCTCCTGGTCAGGAGCGAGGGTAGATGGGTAAGTCTCCACCTTTGTAGTTTTTTTTTTTTTTGTATATGTAATTTTTATGTCGTTTTTGTTATATATATCATTTTTTTTTATATGTTGGAGTATTTGACGGATATACGTTTGTTACATGCAGATGTGGGACCCGTGTGACCTGTCGATTATGCACAGAACAGGCGTCGTCCTCAGCCAGAAGCCGCAGCTACCACTACCGGGGGACCAGCAGTAGCAGGGAACCTCCCAGTCGAGGAGGTTGAGAGGGTACTTAGATGATTTGAGTGGAACTTCACTGCACTCTGCAAGATACCAGATATATAAAATATGCAGAACAGAAACGAAATGCTAGAAATAACAGAATAGCAGTAAAATATCCAGCATAATCTTCACAATACACAGAAATGATATACGA
>JZKD02S0300470.1:224639-243613 GCA_000966675.3 Picea glauca | reverse complement strand
CACAGTGACCTACCTATGAGTAATACTTCTTGAGGTAGAGCCCATTTCTAGGCTCCGCCAAAGCATTCCCTTCAAAATCAACTAGACGATAAGCGCCCTTTTTTAATACCTCTTTCTGATGAAAGGTCCAAACCACATGGGTTTGAATTTTCCTGCCCCCAGGGGGTCCTTATCTTAGTCATAGACCAAGACAAGGTCGCCTTCAGAGAAAATATGATGAACGGACCTATCATACTGACACTTGACCTTGTGTTTGTGAGCCTCATTGGCTAGGGCCGCATCACGATGCTGCTCATTGAGTTGCTCAAGGTGTACTAACCGTTCTTCAAGTGGATAAGTGTCTAGCAATAATTGTACTGCCAATTTTAGAGATGGGATCTGACATTCGATGGGCAAGACTGCCTCCAGCCCGTAAACGAGTTGAAAAGGTGAGAAACCGGTTGCAGTCTTAACAGATGTTCGGTAAGCCCATAATGTCGAGTATAACATCAAATGCCAATTTGACTTGGCTGAGTTGATAGTTCGCTGTAGAATAGTCTTAAGAGTTTTATTTACAACTTCTACCTGCCCATTGGCTTGGGGATAGTAGGGTGATGAATGTTCTTACCGTAACCCAAGATTTGATGTTAATTCGATCATCATTTGGTTCTGAAAGTGACTGCCATGGTTAGTAACAATCTCTCTCGGGACGCCAAACCGTGCTATGATATGGTTGAATAAATAGAGAGTTGCAGTCTCTCCATCATCTTTAAACGTTGGCATAGCTTCGACCCACTTAGTGAAGTAGTCGACAGCTACGATGATATAGCGGTGCCCCCTTACCGAAGGGGGCTTGCAATAGTGTGATCAATCCCCCACTTGGTGAAGGGACCAACTGTGATGATAGGAAACATGGGAGCAGGATGTGCCCTCATCTTCCGAGAGAAGATTTGGCACGGATGGCACTTCTTGACCGATTCGATACAATCTTTGATAAGTGTCGGCCAGAAGTAACCTGCTCGTAAAATATTTTAGGTTGTTTCCAACCCAGACAAATGACCGCCACAAGATCTGGTATGGAAATCGTTGAGCACGATGACTTCCTCCTCATGTGTGAGACATCGACGTAAGATGTAGTCTACACCTCTCCGATACAACATATCATCGAGTATGAGATAATTCTTAGCCTGATGGCGTATACACCGACGCTCATCATGAGAAGCAGAAGTGGGGTACTTCAAATTCAGGAGATAGATAAGTATATCTCTGTACCAGGGATCTGAAGAGGTGATCAAAAACATATCTCCCTGAATAGGTGATTCTTCAAGCACAACGTCACCTGACTCAACCGGAAGTTTCGAAATAAGTTCTGCGAAGACCAAGGACTTTTTGGACTTTGTTGAAACTAAATCTAAGTCAAACTCCTGGAGGATGACTATCCATCTACTGATTTTTCTGCCTATTACCCGTCATGTCAACATGTACTGGAATGGATTCACGACAGCAATGATGGTGGTCTTGCAAAACAGAACATAATGACGAAACCGTTAAACAACATGAACTGCTGCCAATGCAAGTTTTTCGATATGAGAATAATTTAGTTCCGGTCCTACGAGGCCTCATCTCAGGTAATAGATCACGTATTCTGAGAACACATCATCTTCCTCAACTAAAACCATGCCAATGGTTGACTCTGCAGCAACCAGATATAATAATAAATCTTTGTTATAGTTAGGTGGCCGTAGCAGAGGGGCCTTTGTGAGGGCGTGTTTTAATGCATCGAAAGAGAGATGAGCGGCATCATCCCAATAAAAAGGAATGTCTTTCTTCAGTAAGCGCATAAAGCCCTTGGTGATTTTGGCATAGTTGGCGATGAAGCATCATAAAAAGTTCACCTTGCCTTGTAGACTCTGAAGTTGTAAGATTGTGCGTGGGGGGGGCAACTGGATTATTGCCTCCACCTTGAGAGGATCGACCATGATCCCTGTTGTTGATACGATGAAACCTAACAAACTTCTTGACATTACGTAGAAGATGCACTTGTTTGGATTCAAGTGAATCCGAAAGTAGCGATAACATTCAAAGATAAGTCTAAGGTGTGTGGGATGATCCGTTCTCTTGCGAGATCGTGATGCGAAATCATCTAGATAGGCCTCGACTATATGCTTGAGATCATGAAAAGAAAAAGACATGGCCCGTTGGAATGTGGCTCCATCATTTTTAAGACCAAAAGGCATCTTATGATATGAGAATGTACCCCAAGGATGAATGTCATTTTGTGTTGGTATTTGTGTTTGATTTGGAATTGATTATAGCCCAAAAAATTGTCCATGAAAGAAAAGGCTTCACAGCTAGCACATTCATCAATGATCTGGTCGATGAATGGTGTTGGAAAATTATCTTTGGGACATGCATTGTTCAAATCACAGAAGTTAGTACATACGTGAATCGTGCCTTATTTTTTATTGACCGGCACATGATTTAACACCCATTGGGTCAAATGGATAGGATAGATAAAACCTTCCTTTAGAAATTTCTCAACCTCAATATTGATGGTTGTTGCTTTCTTAAGATTAACTGGACAAAGATTCTATTGAACAGGCTTGGCATCGGGATATGTTGTGATTTCATGTTCAACTATTTTTGGATCGATACCTGGCATTTCCTCATAAGACTAGGCAAAAACGTCGTGGAATTATTTGAAAAGATCCATGTAGATTTGAATCTCTTCGAGGGAGCAATCCGCTCTGATGAAAACGTTCTCCATGACGCCAGGGTTTCAGGAGATGTTGATTGGTATAGTTTCAGTGATAGTTTCCATATTGTGCTCAGCATAAATTTCCTGTGTAGCTAAGAGATTAATAGGACATGACTGATCTCCCATCATGGTCATGGTGAATTCTCCTGCTTCGATTCGGCTTAACTCTGGGAGAAAATATTATCTATGATGAAGATCTTCCCAAGGTTTTTCTGGACTAGTTGTTGCTTCTATTACTGCTTCATCAGAAGGCAAGACTAAGTCTAACGAATCAATAGTAGCGAGAGAACCCTGAGCCCAAATAGGCTCTAGAAGTGGATCTAACTCTTGTGCAGGAGTCGGATAAGGGTTAGCTAAAGTTTGCTGGACTAAAGAGTACGCTACTTCAGCGACAGACAAAGGCATGGACATGCCTTGGTGCCTTTTCTTATCCATCATGGCCTATGGGGAAGGAAGTATCCATGGATCCTCGAAGTAAGTCGTTCAGAATGACGAAACTTGAAAAATCTCAACCTTATGGTGATTGGATATAAATTTGATATCGCCTTGAGGAGGTGGGTAATCGAAGGTACCCATCAAGGGTGGGCACAAACCAACTCCTACGTTGACGACACTGGGTTAAGGATTATCAATCATCGGGACCGTGGATGCCTCCAAAGCTGGGTCAGGTCTGGAGAAAGACAATTGATCGATGGTCACTATCCAACCCTCATGTGGAAACAACAAGACCCGGAAAACTGTAGCAACCACAGCTTGCATAGAATAAGTCCAACTCCGTACTAACAAGAAGTTATAGTCAAGGGGAGCATCGACTACCTCTACTTCGACACACACGGTCTTTCCTCCTAACTGCATGGGGAAAGAAGGAACGATACCATGTGGTCAGAATGAACGAACGTTGAAAGAAGTGAGGAGAGTAGGTGATGGAGAAAAAATAGGTTGGCCAATGGCCTTCCAACATGCCAATGACATAATGCATGTCGAGGCACCCTCATCGACCACCGTGCGGAAGATATTCCTAGTAAATTTTTTTGTGGGATAAGCCACTACTATCTGAAACGCTACATGGTAAGGCAAATGAGGTTTTAAGTCAGTTGTATCTAACATGATGGTACCCAGATTACAAGTCTCATTAGAGCCCAAAGCGGGTAACAAGGCTTTCCTCTAAGCAGGGCAGCTTTGGAAGACCTGCAAAGCAGACATCGCACAAGGGGTTTGTGATAAATATTCCACCATGGAGTAGTTATGGGCGGCCCTTGCGTTTGGGTTATGAGAATATTTTTTAAATGCACCCTTTGGAATGCATGTCATTGTTTCTCCCAACGTCTTCTCAATCTGTAGAGGAAGATATGGGAGATCAACTTCTTTACCCTTCTTAGAAGCGCTTGGTTTACTATAATCGTGTGCTCTAGTTGATATGAAAGCATCACCCCTAACCATATATATGTTCACGGATGTAGGGTTGTTCGGAGGGGGGCAGGTTTCTTGGCTGCCCCCTTTCGTGCTTGCAGAGGATTGAGTTAGATTTTTCCCATGTTGAAATGGATTACTCAACACTGCCTGTTGTTGCTGTGTGACAAACTTTTGGGCCTCTGCAAGCCGAGGACATAGATGGGTTAGGTGGTCTTCCGTACACAAGTTGCAAGGATACCTCGCCTTCTATTTTTCAGTGTTGTCCCTGCCAACATTATCGTTGGGTTTTTTATCCCCCTTACCCTTCTTTCGTTGTTTTTTCTTCCCTTTAGGCTGCTGGGTGGCCTTTGGGTTAGTCGACTGCACTGTGTGTACTTCCAACGTTTTGGTAGAGGGAGCAGCCAAAGCAGTGGTTTGGTTGGACGCTGTGTGTTGGATTGATAACTACTGCAACTGCTTTGTCAATTTCTCAGCGAGCTTTGTTTGTGCTAAACCGACAATACCATCAGCATGTGGTCCAGCTCTCTGTCTAGTTTTATCCATTATTGAATGTGGCGCATCTGGCAAGATGTTGTATAATAAACCGGACTGAGAATAGATGAGCTCAAACTGTTGAGCCCTCATGGTGGCATCTACTTCGGAGAAAACTCTAGACGTTGCGACATCTTTGGATAACTGCGGGACCAAAGACTTAAGGAACCACTCAAGCAAGAATGTTGGTGGGACTGGTACCTTGATTAAGCTCTTCCAACGTCTCCATTCTTGGATGTGATCAGAGATATGGTCCGTTGTTGTCTGTTCGAAATTGGTGAGAAACTCTGTGCCAACATCATATCTCATAGGTAAATGGAAATGGTTCATGAAGGTCATCGCCAGTTCGCCAAAAGAAGAGTATCTTGAGCGATCGAGCTCAATGTATCATTTCGCGGCACTCCCAATGAAAGTACATTGAAACAATCACAACTGTATGGAGTCATCTTTCAATGAGTTAGATAAACACCAAATATGGAAGGTAGTCACATGATCTAATGGATCTTAGTTAGGCTTGTCTTTGAACTTTGGAATGTCCAAAGGAAACTTCGTCGGCATAGGAGGCCAACACGAATCATGAAAAATAGGGTCATTCAACAACCTTGTCAAATCTGGCAAGTGCAAAGTCGTTAGGAATGGTAGTTTGGGTTGTTGCTCATAACCTAGGAGAAAGGGACCTGGAGTTTGACTGGCACCAAGTTGCCAGGAAAAGTTTGGTTGCTGGCCCGGATTCTGGTAGAAACCATGGCCCTGACCAACGTAAGGATTTTTCATATGTGGAGACATCATCGTCTGATTTCCAAAATAGGACATAGGTTTTTGGGCATACATTATATTCGAAGGACTTTGGGAAGGATTACCCCATGCTAGTCTTGTGGGGATAGGCATAGTAGTTTGTCCAGGGTTCCATTGATTGTGGAAAGAATTACCCCAGATCGGCATTCCGAACAAGGGAACGGATCCTTGCCTTGAACTCCAAGGTCCTGTTAGGTTTTCCCCCTATGCAGGAATAGTACCCTGCATAGGAGTAGATTGTCCAAAAATGGGGTTGCCCCCAGTCGGGAAAGCAGTGGACGAGAAGGTGTTGTTACCAAACGTTTCGTTCAAAGAAAATGGTGTCAAACCTACCAGCATACTATGCTAAGGTGGTCCTTGACTCCCCACTCCAAATAAACTATTGTGTGTAGGTTGCCCAGCGGATGGCTGATATGAGCCACCGAGTGAAGGGGACGAAGGAGGGATATGAACTCCTCCATAAGGGAAAGAGTTAAAAGGAACAGGAGTTCCCCCCATGTGACCCTACAGAGTAGCGTTAGAGCTCCTTGCCCCCAGACCCAAAGTCTGTAAAGTGGAGTAGGAAATTACAGGACTTGTACCTGAACTAGGCATCCCGTACAAGAACGGAGGGCCTGTCGCACTAGGTGTGAAAGGGGTTGTGGCCGCCGCTAGAGATGGGTTCAGACCACTATGCAAAGTAGTTGCGGTGAAGACCATGGTGGCTCAGACTGATGACGGTGGGTTAGGAGATGAAATCTCTCTTGTGGTGACAACCGTGGTGGGAATTGAAGAATTCCCAGAAGGAGTAACAACATTTGTTTCCATTGTTGTGTGCGACACTGTCTGGTGCTCGTAAAATTGATTTGGTACAATGAAAGGTGACAAGAAATCAGTGGTTGGGGTTTCAACCGGGCCAAGAGAAGTTGCTTCAAGGTCCAAAATGGTCGATTCCTCTGGGGGTTGTTCGGGCACAATGGTTTGTAACCCGATTGCTTCAAAAGACCCCTGTTGGTATAGCTTTTTCCTTAATGGTGGCCGGGGTGGCTCTAGTGTAATCGGTGGCAGGCCAAGAAGCCTTTGTGACCGGCGGAGCTCGGGATCCTCCACTGTGTGAGAAGATCCAAGACACTCTAAGGTAGTCTAAACGTTCAAAAGTAACACACACTAAGAAAAGTCCCTAGAAGATAAGATAAGAAAACACTAAATTAATTGGAAGAACAGTTACAACAACCAACACTAGAGCAACTTACCGGTGCAAGTGCAACTCGAACACGGAAGCACCCTCTGGGTATACTCTGCAAAGCGTGGCCCAATGTTTGTCCTAGGTACCGTGGTATACCCTCGCAGTCACCTGTGTATGTCCCTAAAAAGATTGGCAACTAGGTTGCCAAAGCGCGAACAGTCACCAGGCGGGTACAGTCGAAAGTCGTGTAGACCACAATGAGCAGGGTATCAAGCCTGAAACCTGTCAAGGGTATCGAGAGAAAATGTTCCAGAAGACAATTGAGGACCTCGAACGGATTCGAGACCCACGAAGCCCCATGGCAAATGCAAACGACGGAATCCCAAAACAAGCCCTCTATATGTGTTCTCCACTATGATTGGTCCAGCTTTGGAGGGGTTATCTCCGCTACCTTTCCGCATGCAACCTCATGTTTATCCCCTGTGTTAGAGGGGGGTCCCGGATAACTTTCAAACATCTGAAAAGAATAATTTCTATCAAAGGAAAGGATGACTACCTTACCCTCAACAAAAAGTATCCTGCACATGCATGCGACTGTGACTCAAACAACACGCGTGCGAACACACGTTGAATAGAGACAGAGGGAATGTACACATGGGCTGACCTTATACAGGCTGCATGTATATCTAAATTCTAAGAAAAAATGAAAATAGATAGACCAAACTAGGAAGAGACCACTGATATTGATAACCAGGATCCCTTGAAGGCTTGGACACTCTTTCTAACACAAAAACAAATAATGCAAGGAAAAAATGATAAGGCAAAAAAAATTTGAGTTAGACCTGCTAGCAAACAAGACTTCAGACAGAATACCAGAAAACTCCCTGAGAATGTGTGATTCTAACAGGGAAGAGGGTGACTGCCTCTGAGGTTCTCTGAACTCTACACGCTACTGCTACCTCTACAACTAGCATTCACATGTGGGCTATAAAATGGTAGGGTGCAGGTACATGCATGCAGACCTTGTGCAGGCCACGTGTACCTTTGTGGGTCTCGAAAAACACAGTCAAGCAAAAGACAGGGAAAGCTGGTATGGAAAACCAGACTCCCTGCTAGCCCAAACCTTACAGAAACTAAAAAGAAAAGACAGGCAAGAAAAGCTAGTCTTTAAAACTACCCAAAAACTAAATAAAATTCCAGGAACCCTAGAGAGTCTTCGCCAATGGAGTCGCCAATTCTGTTGTTGGGAAAATCTCCCTACAGACTAGAAAATAGAGTTGAGACTTTGCATGCAGATAATGACCGAAGAGAAACTACTTTCTACCTTCATCCCTAGATTTAAATCCCCTTTTCTTACTAAATTCATGGAAATATCAACCTACCTCATATCCATCGTTTGATGTCGATCCTCCATTGTGCTTGATTACTTGTTCGCAATACTCCTTCCAAAGCTGACCTGCATCCAAGACAAGCAACAACTATGCATGCATACTACCTATATACTAACGGGCTAGAAATCCAAAACATGTACTAATCAAACCATAAAAAGTTTATGAATTGGGACGGGAAAAGCATTCTCTTTATTACTTTGAATGAGTCAACTTACAAAAGTTGAGACCGGCCACTGCTCCTTGAACCTGATCCTGGGCTCCTCTTCTTCTGTCCTCCAACTGCATTTCTTTGAATCTCCTTTGGCATAAGGAAAGACTAAAGGGTTGGGACAATGGGAATATGTAAATGGGCAGAGTTTCTTTGCTATATTTTTCCTCCTTCCAAATGGGACCCCTACCCCTTCTTTTATAGGCTAGAAGGAGCTAGGTATTTGGATGAACCCTCAGCCATGCATGGCTGGGAGTTTCAGTTAACTCACCCATAGATTTTTTTTCCATCGGCAACTTTCCTTTTTTTGTGCTTTTGTAGGTACACGTGGGTTTTTTTGGGTCAGCCAATGTCTACACACGTGCAGTTATGGATTAGGGCGCACGGGCCTTTATAAAAGAGGATTTTCAAAGAATTGTTCAGCAGTGATTTGGCAAATAAGGGATATGAGTTGGCCTGATGCCAGGTAAGCATGTATGGTGCAATTTAGGGTTATAACATTAGCTCTAATTACCAATCACACATTAACACAATGATTTGATTTCCATCATTAAAGATAAGAAATATAAAAATATTGAATCAACTAACTTATAAATAGATTCAGAAACTCTTACTCATTACATCATCCATTCATGAGATAAAGTCATAAGTAGTTCATCCTTATGATCCAATCACACATGCCTTTGATGCAAAGAAGAAACATGTCTCCGGTCCTAAACATGACTTCTGAATTAAGGTAGTTCCGAAATAGTTCTTTACAACTCCAAAAATGAGGGTCTATGCAAGAACTATCGACTTCTTCTAACAAGTTGATCCTCTTATTTATATCAAATTATTAACTAAAAATAACTATCAAAAGTGCAAGCTAAGTAAAACAAAACATCGCCACATGGCACTCTCATCTCTTAGTCTTCTAAGAGTCATCAAATGGTCTCACTTGAGTGGGTGATTCTTCTCATATTCTGACCATTTGACAAAGAGATCCTCACATGTTTTGGCATACGAGAATCTATGTTGGTCCATCAGGGCCGAAAGGATCTCCTTTATCTCCATTGCCCATGCCCGATACTTGAATACTTTAACACTTAATTGTTGTAACATTGTCTGAGCCTTGATCGGGTGCTCCATGAACTATTGTACTTGACCTAGCTCCATGTTTTCCACCTTTTTTATCTCTGCACCCCATGATGAGTCTTGTTCTGCTTGTAGTTTGTCTATGTCATGCAAGTCAAAAAAGTCCTCGGGTGAGCCGAATTCTAGGAGACTGATGTCTCTCATCACCCGGTTGATATTGGTCCAGCTCCTTTCACAATCAGATCATTTCTCTTGGATCTCCCACTGAGGTTCTTGGGCCATATTCATCCAGTATTCGACAGACTTCCTTATACGGTCGATGATGTTGTCCCTTAGCACCCGAATGTTGTGCTCTTCAGCATCTTGGCCCTTTTGAACCATGCTAATTTAATCAATTATTTCCACCGCTTGGTGGGCCTTCTCATACCATCTTTCCATGTCTTTTCACATTGCTATCACCATAATGGTTTCTTCTTAGAAATCGACTATTCATGCAGTGAACAGGTGTCGCTCACTCGTGAAATTGTTGTAGGCATCCTGGAACTCGCTTCTCAAAAATATCATGGCCTGTGTGGAGTCCTGATAGTATTTTGCCAAATGGAGCAGATGCTCCAACTCGTTTAGCGTAGAGACCAACTCCTCTTCGACCTTCCTTGCTCTATCCAGGGTGGTATCTGTGATTTCCATACCTGTGTCGATAAGATCAAATGTCTTGGCATGCTCTATACTAATCAATTTCTCCTATGTGGTGATGCGGATGGAACTATCCAAAGTAAGACTCATTTTCTTGGTGGTTCTCTTCATGATGGATTTCCTCTTTCGGTCATAGGTGATTTCTTGTATATCATAGACTTCATCCACAGGTTTGGGGATTTGTTTCTCTCCCCAAGTAAGATTGTTTCCCAAGCTCCCTACGGTGTATATCTGTTTAAGACTGGGTTCCTGAACGTCTTATGTATGTCTCGAAGGCTCAGCCTCTGGTTGTTTCTCATCTGGTGTTAATGCACTGGTCAAAATTAATGAATCAAGGGCAAGATCGGTACTTTCTTGGTAATCAGTTGTTGAGATGTCGATTTCTTGTTGTGGAATTTCTTCCCCTTGTTCGCACGATCCTAGCTCATCCTTCGAGTTGTCAATTGGGACTCTCGGTGTGTTGAGTGGATCAACGTCCATGGAAATTTCTACCTCATGCTTGGTCTACAGACTGCTCTGACTTGGAGCATCAGAACTTGGGGTGGATGCCTTCTCAGGTTATGTTTCCTCTATGATTTTCACAGGAGTGACCAAGGACACCTATGAACTTTCCTCATCATCGTAGATGGTTATTAGATCGAACAGGGAATTTGGTGTACTTTTTCTCCCTATTGTCCTCGTTATTCTAGGCTGAGCCACAACTTCCCCTGGTGATATGACATGTGGTGTTGAAGCTTCAGGGTTGTCTGACCCGGTGGTTTCTTCAATCTGTATCGATTCTGGGTCACTTGGTCCTCCTCGACTTTCGATTGGGTTGTCCGCAAGAACCCTCATCATCTCTACGAGGTTTGGGTCATTCTGTAACTGATCAATGACTCTATGTGCCTCTTCCATTAAGATAAATACCCTTGTATGTGCCTATGGTGTCAAGAACAATACCCTTCTCTGCGCCTTTGTTGTCTCTGCCGCTCTAATTTCTTCCCTGGCTCTGAGGGCCTCTTTCGCCGACTGCTCTATTGTTTCCACCTATTCATCCACGCTCATGGCCTTGAACCTGGTCATGTTTGGGTTGGCCATCCTCTACACCACCTCATCCCAGTCCTGGGAGTTCTCTGTAAAGAATTCATCCTCAAACTTATCGTGAGCATATGGATAGAATGATGATACTGTGAAGCATGTTGGATAACCAATATCTAAACTCCGCTCTAGTTGCAGGAAACATTATAACCAATGAATTGACAGGCTTGGATATATACCTATGAATCTTGTTAAACCTGGTTTTTTGATAATCAAGAGGGTCAGTATAGTCTTCGAGTTGGTCTATTTTCTCCTTCAGATGCTCTGGAATTCACTTACATGCATAATCAATTTGTTCACAATGGTTCAAGAGATTTAAACAGGGAAGATCTTACCGTGTCGCATCAGCCATTCAATTCGGGTTATGAGCGAAATTTCAACAAATGTGTCGTCGAATATTTAGAGGAGTTTGAAATTAAATTCATCATGGGTTGACGGCAGAGGCATGGGTGGTAATGTGGTCTATCGGAGATTTCAAAATGTTGTTGTCTAATCGGTGCATGGGATACAACTAATGCGGGATCGGGCATTAACTATTTCCTTAAATGTCCAAAATCTGATTGTATCTAATGCCGCAAACGTCCCATCGTTATGCTCTTTCAGTTGGTGGATCGGGGTCAGGATTGTGCTGTGAACATTTTCGTTGATATCCTCCTACTAAAATCTCTAATGCCGATTGATCTTACCATACAGTGTTGACGTGGAAAAAATTACTCAGAGGTGTGACTAGGACCTGGGGAACCAAAAATGATTTAGGATAGAACTAGACCATACGACTCTCTTACCTGGTAAAGACATGTGGAATTCGAGACCAGTGACTTAATTCACTCGTATTAATCGGAGTCGGTAATTTCCTTAAGCTATTCGTTCTAAAACCAAATCCTAACTTGCCAATTCCGAAAAGTGTCAAGGATCGGCGATCGGTAATAAACCTACCCAATTTCTCTCGGATCAACTCCCTTGAAAAGTCTCGATGTCAAAAAATAAAAGGGGATCGGTGATCAGAGATAAATTTATCGCGGTCAAAATGTTTCTTGTGATCCTTCTGGATTTTCCCCGATCCCGATAAAGCGCATCGAGCATTGTCTATTGGTGATTTCTTTACATCTTTTGTTAATGTTTGTCTTCCTTGTATTTTACAATGCCGAAAACACATCAGGGATCAGTGATCGGGGATATATTTATCACGAAAACTTACGTAAACCAAAACTCCCTTCTGCCGAAATCGATGAGGATCAATGCTCGACAATTGTTGTTTTTGTGTGGTTCCTTTACTTACTTTGATTCTTTCTGATGTCGAACTTGAGTGCGTTAGGTCCAGTGTTTAGCTACTAATTCTTAATTCAAGTGTTAATTTTTTTAGACATGAGGTTTCTTAAGTTCAAACAAACCAAAATAGGTGATAAGAGTCATGAAAAGAAACAAAGATAAAACATTTCCCAAAATAAAGTCCAGTCAAACAGTGCAAAATACAAGTGGTACCCAAAAAGTGACAAAATTTGATAAGGCTTTTTAGGGTGTGTTGAGTGCTCAAAAGGACTATAGAACCTTGGAGATGATGAAAGAAAGTATTGGAGATACTTGCAGGGTGCAGGATGAACATGTACCAGGATAGTCTATGCAACAACCAAAATATAACAACATGCAATAGCCATAGTATAATCCCACACAATAGTTTCAAGCATAACCACAGTATAACAATGCACAACAATTTGGAGCACCGCCGCAAAAGTGTGAAGTACCACCAAAGTACAGTAATGTGCATCCGCAATACAATCATGGACCTCAATATAATACACCACATGGAGATAATCAAGGAAACAAAGGAGGCTTCATAGGAGGAGGCCATGGAGGAAGATTCTCTAGAGGAGGTCGAGGACCAGTAGTTTGTCATAACTGTTGGAAACCAGGGCACTATGCAAGACACTTCCCACATCCACATGTGATATGCATGTATCTTCATGCAGTAGACCATGAAACATAAGACTTTCCAACACTTTTGATAAAGATATAGGATAAGAGGAACCAGACCAACCAGAACATACAATGGATCGGGGTCAAAAATAGAGAAGAGGATGGGAATAGGATCAACATCATTACTAGCGGTGGATCTAAGAGAAGAGAAGATGCAACCAAGAAGGATCAAGACCAATACCGGTGGGTTAGGAAGAATACAACGCCTAAACAAAGGTTTGATGCATGCAAAGAGAAAGAGATTTTCAAAGAAGCTAGGCAGGAGATTCTGAAAGAAAACATTATGTCTACTTCAAGGACAAAACCAGAAGATGAAATACCAATGTATGACACTCCTTCATCATTTTATCAGAGAAGTAAAGAGAATCATTCAGAACAAGTAAGTAAATTAAGAAACTTTTTGCGATCATGTGTAAAATTGTTGAATGATAAAAATTCCTTACAAGTACTGCATAATTTGTTAGAAAAGTGTAATTATAGGGAAGAAGGGGTAAAAAGAGTGAATTAGGTTCGTAAGAAGAGAAGAACAAGCAGGGAATTCAGATTGAATGTAAACATAGGATATTTAAATATGGGGGATATCATATTAGACTTAGGATTTGAAGTCAATGTTCTGCCAAAGAAGACATGGGAAGCTATGGGAGAACCTCAAATGGAGTATTCACCTATTCAGTTGAAGTTGGAAAATTATCATAGAGTTGTGCCAATTGGAATATTGAAAGGAATTCCAGTAGATATTGATGGTGTGTGCACCATGGAAGTCTTCGAAGTCATTGACATAGTGGACAACACTTCGCCATATTCAACATTGTTGGGTTTGAATTGGGATTTTGATAACTAGACTATTATCAACTTGAAGACAAGGAAGATGATCTTTGAATCAGGAGAGTACATATTTATTGTGCCATTGGATCCCTCAGAAGGAGAAAGGTATGTGGAACCTATGAAGAGATACATCAAACTTTTGTAGTTACATTTTCCTTTGAGCATGATAGTCCAGATATAGGTACAATGTTGAAAGTGGTAAGAGACAAGATATTTTTAGAACCATACTTTGAAATAATCCCAGCATACCAGATGTAGGATAGACAGACAAATAAAAAATTTCTACACCATTATCATGTCACAGAAGAAGAAGATACAACATAATATAATATGCGCAATATACAGATCCCAAAAGTGGAAGGTGAAAGGGAAGTATAAGGTCCCAAGCTAGATTCAAAAAACTATGTTGCACCATTAAAGATAAAGGAGGTAAACATTGGAACTACAGAAAACTCAAAGATGGAAAGTATTGGAGATTATTGGGATAATTAGAAAGTAGAAAGGATCACAAAATTATTGCGTGAGTACAATGACTTATTCCCCGCGACATTCTCAGATATGAAGGGATTAGCAGGAGAACTAGGAGAGATGAGGATCCCTTTGAAGCCATAATCTAGACCTATCAAACAAAAACCTTATAGATTGAGTCCAATATACAAAGAGAAAGTGAAGGCAGAAATTGATAAGATGCTAGAAGTTGGTATCATAGAACCTATGGAAGAATTAGAATGGATCATTCCTATGGTAGTGAAAGAAAAGAAGCAAGGAGGGATCAAGATTTGTGTAGATTTGAGAAAATTGAATGATTCTTGCCTACATGATCATTTTCCTACCCCATTTATAGACAAAGTCTTGGATAATGTAGGGGGTCAAGAAGCGTATTCATTCATAGATGGGTTTTCAAGATATCATCAAATAAGGATTTCACCAGAAGATAGACATAAGACAACATTTGTGACATAATGGAGATTATTTCGGTATACAATCATGCCATTTGGGTTAAAGAATGCACCAATAAGTTTTTCAAGAGTAGTAGTAGCAACCTTTAAGGACTTTATTCATAAGTTTTTAGAAGTTTACTTGGATGATTCGACAATGTTCAGTTTGTTGAAGGATCATGTTGAAGTATTAAGGATAATGTTGGAAAAATGAAGACAGTGTTAGATATCATTGAATATTAACAAATTTATTTTCAGCGCACCGTTTGGTATTTTTTTAGGGCATGTGGTGTGTAAACAGGGTCTACTGGTTGATCCTGCTAAAATTGTTTTCATAGTTAACTTACCACTACCAAATTCAATGCGCAAATTAAAGAGTACACTTGGTCATACAAGATATTACAGGAAGTTCATAAGGGGATATGCACACATTACTGTTCCAAAAGAGAAGTTGTTCAAGAAGGACACTAAGTATTAGTGGAATGAGGAATGCCAACAGAGTTTGGATATTTTGAAGGATAAGATGGTCATTGCGTCATTTTAGTGTTTCCAGACTGGGAAAAATAATTTCATGTGCATGTGGATGCTTCTGCAATAGCATTAGGATAAGTATTAACCCAACCAGAAGAAGGTGATATAGATCACCCTATTGCATTTTCAAGAAGAAATATATCACATTCAGAACAGAACTATAACACTACAGAAAGGGAAGGATTAGATATGGTGTATGCTTTGCAGAAATACAAACATTACTTGTTAGGGAAACATTTCAAGATGTTTACAGATCATTCTTCTCTAAGATATTTAGTCAATAAGTCAGTGTTGGGGGGATGCATATGCATATGGATACTGTTATTCCAAGACTTTGATTTTGAAGTTGTGGTGAAGCCTAGAATATTGAATTCGGGATCAGATCACTTATCTAAGATAACTAATAGAGAAGAACCCAATAACTTGGAAGACAACTTTCTAGATGCACAATTGTTTTAAGTACAGATAGTTGATGAGTATTTTGCTGACAATATTGAGTTTTTGAGTACAGGATTTGCACTAAGAGAATTCATTACTACGAAGAAGAAAAATTTGGTGGTAAAAGATGCAGTTTACCAGTTGATTGTAGGTAATTTATACAAACTTGGAGTAGATAACATATTAAGGAGATGTGTGATGGAGGATTAAAGGCCTATAATTTTAGCAGATGCACATGAAGGGATAGTTGGAGGAAACTACGTAGGAAACAATACCATGTATGATTATGGTGTCCAATAGTTCACAAGGATTCAAAGGAATACTGTCAAAAGTGTGATGTTTGTCAAAGAGTTGGGAAACCATATAGGAGGAATGAAATTCCATTGAGACCTCAAGTAACTTTACAAGTGTTTGATAAATGGGAAATAGATTTTGTAGGTCTAATCAATCCATCGACATGAAGATCAGGAGCTAGATATATTATTACAATGACAAAATACTTAACCAGATGGGTTGAGGAAACACCAGTAAAGGATTGCAGCACAGAGACTGCAATGTGATTTTTATTTGAACAGGTAGTGACAAGGTTTGGATGTCCAAGAATATTGATGAGTGATCATGGGACTCACTTTATTAACCGTACAATTGAGGAAATGCTTGAAGAGTTTAAGATACATCATCAGAAGAGCACTCCTTATCACCCTCAAGAAAATGGAACAATGGAATCCTTTAACAAGATTTTGGAGAATTACTTGACAAAGATTTGTAATGTGAACATAGATGATTGAGATTTGAAGGTACCAGCAATACTATGGGCTTACAGGACTATATGCAAGAAGCTAGCATGGCATACACCCATTATATTGTTGTATGGACAGGAAGCGGTAGTTCCCTTAGATTATTTGATACCAAGTTTGCACATTGTAGCAATTACAGATATGACAGAAAGGGGAACAACGCAGGAAACATTGGCTCAACTTATGGAATTGGAAGAGGATATAATCATAGCATGTTTCCACCTGGAGGTCCAGAAAGTGAAGGATAAAGCATGACATTATAGAAATATAAATAATAATAAATTTAAGGAAGGAGATATGGTTCTCCTCTATGACAGTAAGTATTTGTAGCACCCAGGGAAGCTTAGAATGCATTGGATAGGGCCATATTCGATAAAGTCTATCACAAATGGAGGTGTTGTATAACTATAAAACTTAGCATGCAAGGAAATCCAAGGACTGGTGAATGGTAGTCGACTGAAATTGTATAGGGACAATCAACCCACTAACCCTCGATAGTTGCAACACAACAAGTAGACTTGTACATATTTTATATAGTAGGAAGAAAAATAAGAAAAAGAAGAAAAAACGAAAAGAAGATAAAAATAGAAAATGAACTGAAGACAAAAAGAAGTAGTTAGAGGAATAAGTGGTAGACAGATAGCTGAGAATGATAGCACGCAAAAAACAAAAAAATGGTGCAATAGAATTCATAAAATTGCGTGCAAGAAAATTAAACACCACACGATAGGATGGAGAATGATCTGAAAAGTGGAAAACTAGTGGATGGAAAAGAATAGGTGTCAGAGCATTAATAATAGAGTCTATAAAAGGGGAAAAGTCATGAAAACATGAAACACTTGAGATTTTTGGAGAAACCAAGCGACAGAGAAAAAATGGTGTGAGTAAGCGAGAGTTTGTTAAGAACCCAGCCAAGATTTGCAGCCAAGTTTTCTCGAGCTAAGAAAATGGTGCTGCCAAAGTTCAGAAAAGAAAGCCAGTTCGCACGAATAACCTGCAGCACTAATAGATCACTAGAAGAAACGAACTGAGTGGTCGATGTGGATGATATTCCCACTACATATATTGAATCTATTATCTCAATGAGGATTGTGGAAGAAAACCCACAAGAATAAGTGGTAGAAGTCATCCAAGCAGCGCAAGGCCAAAACCCTAGCACAAAAACCCTAGGAATGGTGCACTCAAAGGGTGAATAGGGTGGCAATGACAGTGAAAAAACAAAATCTGGTACACCTACAGCAGAGGAAAACCTAGAGGTCAAGGAGGATCATGCTACAGATGAGGAAATGTAGGAAGAAGAAACCCTAGACGAAATGGCAACAGGGTCGTCTAAGAAGAAGAAGGCAGTGCGCACACAAACATAGCTTGAGTTGTCAGTGCCTCACATCCTGGACTCTATCGTCATTGTGGAAAATATGATGGGATGTGTTTCCAAATTACAATATGAAAATCATGATATGACATAAGTCGCCAAGTTTCCAGAGTTGGCGCAAGAGGTATATATGGAGAATAGGGGGTCAAATTTGAAAGAAATCCCAATTATGGATCCCAAATAGTGGATAGTCGGACTTTACAATTCTGGCATCATGAATTTATTGGAAATTTCTCATTTTGGAAGGAGGAGAGATGTCAATGCATGCGTCAAACAACTGTTGGTGCACATACATGGAGGATTTTTATGGATGGACAGACTTGTCCTGATAGATGTCAACCTAATTGCCAATTTGACATGATTACTGACAGATGGGGTAAATGTAAGTTTTAAACCTGCGAATTAAAGCAATGCATATATATTCTTAAGCAATACAGAAATTAATCAATGGCTCATACACAGAATACACAAAGATTTTTACCGGAAACCCTCAACCGGGAAAACCTTTCTTATTTTCATTATATCGAATTTCACCATTCGCCATACAATATATACAATGTTTTTAGGTATTCCGTAGATACCAGAACCCTAATCCCTTAATCCGGGATTAATTTACAAATCAGCTAAAAATAGCAAAATCCGCTAAAAATAGCAAAAACCGCCCAAAAAAAAAAATTCGGGGCGTTGCCCCGAGCGCTGCGCGTAACCAGGGGGGAATACCTGCCCCCCCCTGGGACCCCCCTAGGAAAGGGATCGTCAGATGTAGTTGTCGTATCTTACGCACCCACAGACACACACATGCAAAGAATATAACACACACCCAACATTCTCCCACTTGTTGTTTTCTTTGCATCCAGGGGTCCAGGGGATTATATAGTCAACAATTCAGGGCAGCAATGTCCATTGTTACTCTACACCAAGAGAACTTTTCTATGCTCATAGACTTTGTCAATGAATCTGCAACATTCTTCAAAGTGTCAACCTTTTCCAGCAACACCTTCTTTTCCTCAACCAT
>JZKD02S0300470.1:170651-214110 GCA_000966675.3 Picea glauca | reverse complement strand
AGTCATGTGGGCCCCGTTTGGGTAAGTTGGTGCATCAACTTCCCGGGGTCGTAACTTTTGCATACGATCTCCGTTTTAGGCGTATGATAGCTCGTTGGAAATATCTATCCGAGAAGTACAACTTTTGGCCAGAGCAACATTGATCTATGATCCATGCTGCTCCCCGTTTTCCCAAAAAAACATCGTTTAGGGCCTCAAAATGGCCCCGGAAGTTAAAACTGCTAAAAATAGTAATTTACCAAAATTGCCAGAAACATGTTTTGGGCCAGTTGGAGAAGGTGGGTGGCCACCGATATCCACCTGGATCACAAAGTAGTTCCAAGAGTTGGAGAAATCTGTGCAGAAGGCACACACGACCTAAGTGGCTTGGGATGAGCCACAGATTAGTGTTGGGGGCTTGTTAGAGAAGACAATTTTTGGAGTTAAGCGTAGTAAGCAAGGAAGAATGGACCAAAGGAATCAACACACACCGGAAAAGAAGGAAGACAAACGCGACAAAGGGAAAAGGAAGCAATGTGATAGGAAATAAGGAAGATCAACGGAAGGAATGGTTGGATCGAAGACCAACCATGTGGAAGGTAGTTAGAAATTGGACAAGTGGAGTCCACTTAGAGTTGTGGTTTTTGAGTCATAATGTAAGTTTTTTTACCCATTTTGTAGTATAAATAGAAGATGTATGAGGTAGATAGAGGTATCTCATCTTTGATGAAGTAATTCATTATCACTTTTTGTATGAGAAGATCATTTGAAGCACCTTTTGAGTTTTGAGTTAGAATATGTGTTTTGTTGAGAGCTACGAAGCTCAGATGGAGTAAATATTGAGTTGTAACTGAGAGTTAGGTTGCAAGTTGTGGAGCTTGGTGCGACGTTGGTCAACCTCACATGCACTATTCTTAAACCATATGATGTAATGCACACAACACTATTTTGATGAAGAATAAGAAATAAGCAGAAGATCTTTGTGGACATAGACTAGGGGGAGGGAACCATGGTAAAATGGTGTTTTTATGTGTGATGTGTTCTTTTATATGCTTTATAATGAATGAATGGTTATATGAATGCAATTGTTAGGGTTTATTTACAGTGCGCATTAAAATAAGTATGAATAATAGATGATATTGAATGAGTAAAATGGTAGATCTGATGAATATTGTGGTAGAATTCATGTTAAAATAGAAGAGCAGTAATAAAAAGAACATCCTCAATCCCTTACATGACTGCAGACATATGCATCATGCAGTCACCCATAAACCATCTCGGGTGAGACTACGTTGGGCACTTTGTGTGTGGTGTAGCCTTATGGTTTACCAAAAGGGACAATGGTGAAAAGGGCTTTGTTGGATAACTAAGGTAGAACCCAGGTTAGCCCATACATCCAACAACATGTGTCACCCACTTGGATTGTAAAAAGCACCTCTCAACACAATAAAGTTGGTACATGTTTATCTCTTTAACCTTTAGGAATTCTCAAATATTTATGTGCACATTAATAATTATGGATCCTTCACTTTATCCTTAATATTCATTTAAAATGCATTTACATGTGTGGAATTACCATAAAAGCAAGGATAGTGATATCCTTATGACATTGAGATTGTTATTGGACAAATTGTAGGTTGGGAAAATCCTAACCCAATCCACAAGATGGTGATAAATATGGGAATACCTACCCACTTTCACCTTAGATAGGTACTCTCCTCACTTTAGAGATGAAGAAATCACCTCAAGGAGGGAATCTCAGGTGACCCTAGGGGGATTGAGATGGAGGATGAAGATATTTTGAGAGGAACCCCTTAGGTCAATGATTAAATAAGTATGAGGGCTTTGAAATGACTCTTGATGATGGTAAATGGTTTCCAGAGACTTGAGTACCTGCACCAAAGTGTTACACCTACTCGAGACAAGACACACAATTGAGATACAAGCCCAAAAATCAAGTGGACAAAAAAGTGAAGCTTGTTGTCCTACATTGCAACAGTAAAAAAATATATATATCATCATAATAAGAGCTAGTTACTGCATATTTAACCATCAAAATTATCAATTATTTGTTGGACAATGAAGCACTAAATCAATAGATAACTTTCCAATACTCAAACACAAACTTTGATGGTAAAAGAGGGTTGTTAGATAGTTTTTTCAGAGAACTATTGTAATAGCCAAATGCCTGTAAAAAATATTTTCTACAGCAATAAATTCCAACCAAAAAATAGGCAAGTAAACTATCAAAAAGATAAACAATGAGTAGTAGAATAAATGTGCAAATTTACAAGTAATTTCCACAATTGAAAATCAAGTTAAAGTAAGAATTTGAAAGTGTTTTGTTGCATCCCTAATGGTTTTGGTGCAAGCCATTTTAGGGAAAAACACAAAAATTATTGAATATAGTTAGAAAATGGACCAGAAAAGTAGCACGCACCAAAAAGAAGGGAAAAACATCGCGAGGAAGCAGGAAAGTCAAAAGAAGGAAGAAGGGTGTGGATCAACCATGCACAGGAAGTTAGAAAGTGGAAAAACCTAACTCACCAAGGGTGAGTGGGTTAGGATTTTGGTCATTGTTGTAACGGGTATTAACCCATTTTTGTAGTATAAATATGTATTGTGAGATCTGAGGATATTTAACTAGTTTTTGGTAGAGAATGCTTGAGCTATCTAATTGTGGAGCTAGTTTTGGAGATGAGTCTGTTTTCGAGAGAGATATATACATTGTAACTGAGGGTAAATTCACAATATGTGGAGCTTGGTGTGATCTTGTCAACCTCATGAGCACTATCTTTTGTAAACCAGTGTAATGCATGCAGTGCAATTAACTTGATGAAGAATAATAAAATAGCGAATAATGTCATATCTTTGTGGACATAGCCTAGTGGGGTGAACAACGGTAAACCCTTGTGTCTCTGTGTGAAATGTTTTTCTTAATTCATGAAGTTATTTGGTTATGCTGAATGGATGAATCTGTAAGTAATAAAATACAACGTGCAATATATATTCACTGCAGAATGAAGCTTAATGAATGAATATGATTGCAGTATGGTAGATATGGATTTAATGGTGTGTTAGAATGATAGATATGATATATTTGATATAGAAAGAATTTGTGGCATCCCCAAAGAAGCATCCCTTCCACGATTACATACATTTGGGTCCTGCAACCACCCATAAGTCATCTTAGGTGAGATTGCATTGTGCACTCTGTGTGCGGTGTTTCCTTCTAGTCTCTAGAAGGGTCAATGGTTTGCATGGTTTTGTTGGAAACCTAGAATAGAACTCGAGTCAACCCATACATCCAACAAATCATTATGTTGTCGACTAGAGCTGAGAAGAAAATATTGGAGAGGATTTTATGAGAAGGACAGTGAAGAGAATGAAGTAGTAGAAGGGGATGTCCAGACCATGGAACCCTACTGATCAGGAGATCAAACGATGGTTGACAACAAAGAGCTCAATTTCTCACATAAGGACAATAGAAACCCTAAGTATACTATGCGCCAACATTTGGAGAGGTATGTATTTACTGATCTTCATGAGGCATTCTTATGTTATTTTCCAGAACTACTACAAGAGTGGATACTGATACTTAAGGAAAATCACCCAACTAATCGGATAAGACCAGTATAATGGACTACTGAGAATATTGCACAGCTAGATAAAGTCAATAATAAATTTGTGTGCACATTGGATTTCTGTCTAGACAACATTATCGCAGGATTCATTACTGATCTTGTAGTCGATACTAAAAAATCATACATTATTGTAGAGCAGGAGTTTTTGAAGGAACCGATATGAAGGTATATCCGATCACTTTACACGTTGATCAATATTTTAATGCATGATAAAGGAGTGATGACAATGAAGTCAGACAGCTAAATCACTTTGTGCACATGGGGAGACTAGGGGAAGAACTAAGGACGATTTGAGATATGGAGAAGGACCTGGATAGAGGTCATAAGAAGGAAGAAATTGACCCCATTATGATGATGGAGATCATATCAAGGAAATAATGGACAAAGCGGGAATGACGCGCAGCGAAAGACCCTACCAGTATAAGATCAATAGGAAAAAGAGGGCAGTAGTCGAGCGAGAGGGATTAGATAGTGATGAAGAGGAGGTAGAGGATCTCTGGGCTACAGGGAAGATTGAGGAAATCCTACACACCACATATGATTTAAAAAACAGAGGTCAAGGGTCCGCCACTGAAGAAGGATCTTCATTCCAGATCAGAGTTAGTGTGGAACCCACAACCCCATGTGTGACTAAGACATCTGAAGGGAAAGAATTTTTTAGACAACAACCAATCAGTTGCAGAAGGTTTTTACTAGGATGAGGATCCAATGGAAATTCAAGTGGAAGTATGAATTCAACTAGCAGTAGTCAATTATCTACACTGCACGGATGTAGTGTGACAATTTTTACAATAGCAGAACATGATTCAACTATTCAGTTACCATAGTTTCATGGAGAAGGGTTGGAGGACCCAAAGAAGAATTTATTTATTTGTGAAAATATTTGGGAAACTAAACAAATCACAGATGCATATACATAAGTAGCACAAATTGCAATCACATTTAGAGACCGTGCATTGGACTGGTATATGGGCCTCGTAGTAAATAGTCCACGAGGAGCACCTACAATCGTCGCAGATGTAAAGAAGGCACTAATCAATGAATTCCAATGACCAAGTTTAGAGGATCAATACATGAATGATATGATATAAATCAAATAGAATCCAGGAGATTCAGTTTGGGAAATTGACTAGAAGTTCAAGCAATTGAAAGGTAAGTTAAAATACCCCATCACATATATGCAGCATAGGCACCTATTCATTAATTCATTATTGCCACATATTAAATATCCATTGAGGAAACATAAGTTCCAGAATCAGGATGAGGCTCTGCAAGCATCCTTGTAATTGGAAGAAAATCAGTATAAACATACATATCCATCTGTAGAAGAGATGAGAGCGGATCTCAAGAATCTGACATTTCAGTTAAATCAAAACAAAAGCAAGGAAAAGAGGGATATTGTATGGTGTACCTTATGCATAATAGAAGGACATCATAAGAATGAGTACCCAACATTTGCGCAGTACTTGGGAGTAGGATTTCCAAATCCCTTACCCACAGGAGGACCATGTTGTGAAATATGTAGAACAAATGGACATGATCCCTATCATTCTCCCATGATGCAAAAGTACCAAACAGTGCCTATGAGTACATTCTGCAATTTCTACAAGTTTGTAGGATGGGAGGATAAGGATTGTAGAACTTTGGAAATGATGAATGAAAGGACATTAGATGCTTATAAGATGTAGGATGAGCCAATGACATGTCCACCTGCGTAGCATTATAATAACATGCAAAAGTTTACATCACCACCACAGTATAATAATGTGCACCAGATTGTAGCATCACTGCAGTATAATCAAGTACCACAATATAATACATTGCACACAGATAATAAATGAAACAAAGGAGGATTCAAAAGAGGAGGTTGTGGAAGAGAAGGATTTGGAAGAGGTAGAGCATCAATAACCTGTCGCAATTGTCAGCAACCTAGACACTATGCAAGGGATTGTCCACTGCCACCAGTGGCATGCATTTAATGTCGCACAAAAGATCATGATATAGAATATTGTCCTACACTTATGACAAAGATAAAGGAAAAAAGGAATCAAAATAACCATAATGTTCAATGGATTGCAACGGAAACTTGAGAAGACGATGGGAAGAAGATCAATATAGTGAGTTGAGGTGAAACCAAGACAAGAGAAGATGAAGAAAAGAAAGATCGGAACCAACACCAGTGGTTCGTAAATAATACAACACCTCAACATTATTTTGATGTGCATAAGGAGAAAGAGACATTCAAGGAATCCAGACAATAAATTTTGAAGGAGAATATTGCGTCTACTTTAGGTACAAATCCAAGAGATGATGTACTAGTATATGATATGCCTCATATATTTGATCATACCAGCAAAGATCAGCCTTCAGAACAAGTAAGTAATCTAAGAAAATTTTTGGGGTCTTGATTGAAGTTGTTGAATAATAAAACATCTCTACAAGTATTACAAAGTCTGTTAGAAAAATGTAATTATGGGGAAGAGATAAAACTAGAGCAAAAGACAATCAATTAGGTCCGTAAGAAGACAATAACAAATAGAGAGTTCAGAATGAATTAAAATATTGGTGACTTTAATATGGTTGACATCATATTGGACTTGGGATATGAGGTAAGGGTTATTCCTAAGAAAACATGGGAATGTATGGGGGAACCTACACTGGGATATTCACCTATTCAGCTGAAATTGGAAAATAAACATAGGGTGATACCAATTGGTAGATTAAAATGGATATCATTGGATTTACATGGTGTGCGCACTATGGAATACTTTGAGGTAATTGATATAGTGGATAATACTACACCTTATCCAACATCGTTGGGACTGGATTGGGAATTTGACAATCATGCTATCATCAACTTGAAGACTAGGAAAATGATTTTTGAATCAGGAGAACACATAGTCATAGCACCATTATATCGTTCAGAGAATGGAAGATATGTTGAACCATTGATAGAGAATTTCATTACAAAAGAGATACATGAGTTGTATAGAACTATCTTGCGTGAGGAAGATTACATTAATCCAACAACAGATGGAATGCTTAGTTGGAGAAGCATCAGTTCTTGTGCTTCATATTCAGTTACAGGACTGGAGAATTGGAAACATAGATTGCATGAGATATCTACCAGAATATGTGCAAGAATGACGCACACACTAAGATGGGTTGGCATAGAGGTAAGATAACCTCCAACTTTTTATGGTCAAAATGATTTGGAAGATTTTTTAACAAAGTTTGAGTTAGAAGTCCTGGAAAATCAAAGGTTATTAGTTTTAGATATTTCCTTGCAAGAAAAACATGCATGTTGTTGGTATGCTCATAAAGAGAATATCCAGGATTGGTATCAATGAAAAATATTACTGTGCATTAGATTTGACACAGAACAAGAGACAAAATATATGGAGAAATATGATGAATTAGGACATCCTAGAGAACATATAGATAGATGTATAACCCAATGGAGATTGTTACCACCAGAGGAATGGCCACATCACTTCATTCATACATTAGAAGGAATCCCAAGGAATTGGTATACAAAATTGGAACTGCGTAGAGGAACTGCAAATTGGGGAGGTTTGCAATAGAATTTTGTGATCACCTTTGCATTTGAACATGAGAATCTAGTGATGGATGAAACATTGAAGTTGATAAAAGAGAATATATTTAAAGAACTAGAAGTTTAAATTGTAACATGTTATCAAAATCAGAATAGACAAACAATCATACAATTGTTGCATTGTTACCATGTCACAGAAGATAACCCAGAAGAAGAAAACCCACGTGATATTCATATTACAGAAGTTGAAGGGGAAAGTGAAGTACAAGGTCCAAAGTTAGAGTCATAATAATTTTTTGCGCCACTGAAGATAAAGAAGGTAAATATTGGAATAGAAGAGAATCCAAAGATTTCAAGTATTGGTGACTATTGGGACAATCAGGCGGTGGAAAGAATAACATAATTATTGCGCGAGTATAATGACCTATTTACATCAACCTTTTCAATAATGAAAGGGGTAGCAAAAGAAATTGGAGAGATTAAGATCCCCTTGAGGCAATATGATAGACCAATAAGACAGAGACCATATAGATTGAATCCAGTAAATAAATAGAAAGTGAAGGAAGAAATTGATAAAATGTTAGAGGTTGGGATAATAGAACATGTTGAAGAATCTGAGTGGATTAACCCTATGGTAGTTCATGAGAAGAAGAAAGGGGGAATAAGGATTTGTGTAGAATTGAGGAATTTGAATGATGCTTATATGCAAGATCCCTTCCCTAATCCATTTAGAAATGAGGTATTGGAGAATGTAGGAGGACAAGAAGCATACTTATTTACTGATGGATTTCTAGGGTATCATCAAATCAGAATAGCACCAAAGGATTTTCATAAGACTACAGTTTCTGTGGAATGGGGGTCATACTAGTATGCAATGATTCCTTTTGGATTGAAGGATGCACCTGCTATTCTTTCAAGGGTAGTGGTAGCTTCATTTAAATATTTTATACATAAAATTTTGGAGGTTTATCTGGATGATTGGAAAATATTTATCTTATTAAAAGATCATGTGGAAAATTTAAGATCAATGCTAGAAAGGTGTAGATAGTTTCAAATATCTTTGAACATTAAGAAATTCATATTCATCACACCATTTGGAATTTTTCTAGGGCGTGTGGTGTGTAAACGGGGTATGTTGGTTGATCCTGCAAAGATTGTTGTCATTGTTAATTTACCACCACCTAAGTCAGTGCACCAATTAAGAGATACACTTGGTCATACAAGATACTATAGGAAGTTCATAAGGGGATATGCACAGATTACTGCGCCCATGGAGAAATTGTTAAAGAATGATATAAAGTTCCAGTGGAATGATGAGTGCCAACAAAGTTTGGACACATTGAAGGAGAAAATGGTGACAACACCAATTTTTGTGTTTCCAGATTGGTCAAAGGAGTTCCATGTTCACTTGGATGCATCTTCAATAACACTTGGAGTAGTATTAAAAAAACCAGGAGAAGGTGATATAGATCACCCAATAACATTTGCAAGTAGGAAACTGTCAGAGACAGAACAAAATTATAATACAAAAGAAAGAGAAGGGTTGTCTAGAGTGTGGAATTGAAAAAGTTCAAACATTATTTATTAGGCCAACATTTTAAGATGTTTACAGATCACTCTGCTCTTAAATACCTGGTCAACAGCCAGTGTTGGGGGGGAGAATATGTAGATGGTTGTTGTTATTTAAAGAATTTGATTTTGAAGTAGTTGTAAAACCTGGAAGATTGAATGCAGGGATAGATCATCTGTCCATGCTAACTAATGGAGAGGAACCAAGCAGTTTGGAGGACAATTTTCCTGATGCAGAACTATTTTCAATGCAGATTTCTCATGAATACTTTGTTGATATTATTGAATTTTTGGGTACAGGATTTACCCCAAAGGAATATACCATTGTGCAGAAGAACAATTTGGTGGTTAGAGTTGCATATTACCAACTTATTGTAGGACACTTTTATAAACTAGGTGCGGACAATATTTTAATATGTGTCATGGAACATGAACGCCCAATCATTTTGGCAGAAGCACATGAAGAAATAACCAGAGGGAATTATGGAGGAAAAGCCATTGTGCAGAAGATACTATGCGCAAGATTATGGTGGCCAATGGTTTCTAAGGATGAAAAGGTGTCTTTTCAGGCTTGTGATGTCTTTCAGAGGGTAGGGAAGCATCCAAGAAGGATGAGAGGCCACTAAAGCCTCAAGTAACTCTTAAAGTGTTTGAAAAATGGGAAATTGATTTTGTAGGACCAATTAACCCACTAGCTAGAAGATTAGGAGCAAGGTATATCATTATATAGACAAACTATTTAACCAGATGGGATGAAGCAACAATAGTGAAATATTGCAACACAGAGACTGCAACACACTTTTTGTTTGAACATGTCATTAAAAGATTTCGATGCCCTAGAATTCTGATGAGTGATTAGGGAACTCATTTTATAAATAGTACCATCCAGGAAATCACTAAAGAATTTGAGATACACCATTAGAAGAGCACTCCATATCATCCTCGAGATAATGGAACAATGGAAGAATTTAATAAGCTTTTGGAGAATGCCTTAACTAAAATTTGCAATGTGAACAGGGATGATTGGGATTTGAAGATATCATCATTATTATAAGCTTATAGAACCACATGCAAGAAACTCACAGGGAAGACACCTTTCATATCGGTGTATTGTCATGAAGCAGTAGTCCCTTTGGAGTATTTGATACCTAGTGTGCACATTGCGACCATTACAAACATGATAGAAAGAGGTGTAGTTCAAGAAAGATTGGCTCAACTCATGAAATTAGAAGATGATAGGATTATGGTTGGTTTCCACCAAGAGGTGCATAAAGAAAAGGAAAAATATTGGCATGATAGACACATTAAGAAGAAAAACTTTAAGGAAGGAGATATGGTTCTCCTCTATGACAACAAGTACTTTTAGCACCTAGATAAATTCAAGATGCATTAGCTAGGGCCAGATGAGATAAAGTCTATCACAGATGGAGGTGTTGTGCAGTTGCAGGATTTAACATGAAAAGAGATGCAAGGAATAGTGAATGGTAGTCGATTGAAACTATATAGGGATAGTCAACCCAACAACCCTTAGTAGTTGCAGGGCAGGAAAACATAATTGTACATGGTGTATATAGTAGAAGCTGAAAAAGAAAGAAAATTTTGGAAAAAGAAGAAAAATACAAAAAGATGAAGTAGATGGATAAGTGTTTTACATGCAGATTTAGATGATATAGCATGCAGAAGACAGTAAGTGGTAGCATGCAGAAGACAGTAAGTGGTATGAAAGAACATCAATATACCGTGTGCCATAGAATTTTTATTAGGTAGAGAAAACAGTGCACCAATATAGAAAGAATTCAGAAAAAGGAAAAGGCGGTGGTCAGAAAAGTACAGTGCGACAAAGAATTTTCTTGCCTTATCTCTCATTTGAACAAAGACTCATTATGACTTTGTTCAAATGAGAGATAAGGTGAGAAAATTTAGTTCGAGAAGGTATTTCTAAAGTATTCAGTGAATATTTAGAGTAACCTTTTCAAGATCTAGCAAAATGGTGCCACCAAAGGTCGGAGCTCCAAGTTGAATTGCAAGGAAAACCCGCAGTGCCACAAGGTCACCATAGGATACATCAACCGATGGGGTAAACAATCAACCAAAGGGAGCGGTAGATGTGGAATCCATTCCTTCACTAGTCATCGAACCAGTCATTCCCATGCTTATAGAGGAACAATAGGTTTCGGTGATAGAGGAAATGAATGTTGATACACATGGAAGAACAAAAAATCCTAGTACAAATCAAAACCCCTCGCAACAACTTGGATTAGGCATAGAAAAACCGCAAGTAAAGTCGATTCAGGAAGATGATTAAAGTACAGAGTTGGATGAGCCTATAGAAAAGGATGAAGAAGCACATCAACCGGTAGTAGAGCCCGCAATAGTCAGAGGGGAAAATAAAGATGGAGGATATTACAAACAAGAAAGATTCTGACGCAGAAGAAGATGAGGAAGAGAACCAGGAAGATATGGCAAGGCCATTAGTAGGAAAGATGAAAACTAGTTAAAAACCTGTCATTCCAAGAACACCAGCCTGTTGGATATATTACACACTCACCTAGAATTATTTTCCTAAGTTTGATAGTCCAATGTTGAGAACGATTCCTTAGATGAGAATATTCTCTCTAGATAATATTCTCCTACAAAATAGGGCGTTCCTCTTTAGTTTAGATTCAATTACACTCAGTTAGACTAGTGGAAGTCACTCATGCATGGAAACCTCAGTTTTATCACCAGTGGTTGCATGTGTCTCTCTCACTTCCACACATGTGTCTCAGCTAACTGATGATTGCATGGATCAGTTAACTAGGACTAGGTGAAATTTCACTCCAGTTTTTGTTAGTGAGTGTCTAGATCTCTCTAGATAACTACTATGGCACATTAGTTACTCATGTAACCTATATCTATTGTAAATTATTCACTCTCTGAGTGTGGAATACGGTTAATGAGAATTATTCCATTCTTTCTCTCTTGCTTCTCTTTTCTTCTATTTTCCCTACAACTATGTATTTAAATTCCCAGTTAGCTCTATTATGTGCAGGTTCAACACATTTACACGGTATCATAGCCGATGGACTACTAAGGAAAACAAACACCGGACTCTTTTTGAAGGTATTAAAGATTGAAGAACGCTGAAAAGATGGATTATTCATCGACAATACTTCTCACACCTCATAACTATTTGGAGTGGAAGCCAAAAATTCTACTTCATCTTAGATGCAGAGGCATGTACCAAATAACTATGGCAATGGAAGTAGATCATGATTTCGCCGATGACAAAAATAACTTTCTTGATAGACAAGATATGGCCATAGGATGTATCGTCTGGTTTATTTTTCTTGAAATTCTCCACCAAGTATATGATGAATCACAAGACTCAACTCCAAACTAACTATGGACCAGATTGGAGGTTCTATTTAGGAATAAAGAATATGGTGAAGATTTCATGCAGGAGATTGGAAAGATAGAGCTAGAAGAGAAACCATCAGAAGATCAAGCTTCTTATTCTGAAGAGTCTTCTACACAATTATTTGCACAAATTTTTATTCCATTAATTGTAGATGATGTCTACTCCATTTAAGATTTGTTTTTTGAATTTCATGTGGAAGATATATTGCATGCATCTCAGGAGACAAAAGGGGAGCCACGCACATCGGATTCAATTATGATATTTTTTTAGAAACCTTTTCATAAAAAAATTGGATATTTGAATTCCTCTCAGAAAAATATCCAATTTCAAAAAACCAATCGTCTGAAACGGAGTCCGAGAAGTGAAGTTATGATCATTTTAAAATCAACAAAATTTTAGCATTTTTTCCAGAAACGGTCACACGGTTTTCAAAATTTCATCCAAACTTTATTTGGATATTCTTCATTACAATAAGAGAAAGTGGATATGTGTGGACATATCAATGGTGCATATACTTCATCAGATCCATGTATACATCTAAATCTTCAACGAGCACAAACCTGTGCAATTGTGAGGTCTTCTTGGAGTGAAGGACAAGGCTGCTTAGCAACTATTTTTTGTTCCTTCTCATTTTTTTTATGCATTGTAATTTGAGGGAGGGGGGTGGGGGGGGGTGTGGGGGGGGTTCCCATGAGATTTTCCCTCTTTCCTCGTTTTTTCAATGTCTCATTCTTATATGAATTGTACAATGGGTACCTAACATGGCCTTGGTTGTTGGGACCCATTCATATAGTAGTGTTCAGGGGGGGTGTTTGAGATATTACACACTCACCTAGAATTATTTTCCTAAGTTTGATAGTACATTTTTGAGAATAAATCCTTATATGAGAATATTCTCCTACAAAATAGGGCATTCCTCTTCAGTTCAGATTTAGTGACACTCAGTTAGACTAGTGGAAGTCACTCATGCAAGGAAACCTTGGTTTTATCACCAGCAGTTGCATGTGTCTCTCTCACTTTCACACATGTGTCTCAACTAACTGATGATTGCATGGATCAATTAACTAGGTCTAGGTGGTAGTTCACTCCATTATTTGTTAGTGAGTGTCTATATCTCTTTAGATAAATACTATGGTGCATTAGTTACTCATTTAACCTATATCTATTGTAAATTATTCACCCTTTGAGTGTGGAATACGATTAATGAGAATTATTCCATTATTTCTCTCTTGCTTCTCTTTTATTCCATTTTCTCTGCAACTGTGTATGTCAATTCCCAGCTAGATCTATTCTATGTAGGTTCAACACATTTACACAACCAAGTAGAAGGAGCTAGCATTTTCACTGCCACAAATACCTGATGGAGTTAAAGTAGTTGGTGACCTGTTACGGTATGTTAACAAACTAAGGTATGTTGATCACGATGTGGCATACATAGACAAGTTCCTTGAGTTTGAGAAACAAGTGTACATGGAAAGAAAAGGAGCAAGCCCATCATGGGATCCCATTTTGCAGTCGAAACAATGGATTGCAGGACTTTATAACATAGGGATCATGAACCTGCTAGAGATCCCCCACTTTGGGAGGGGAAATTATGTAAATGTAAGTGTTAAACATATTTTGGCACTGGTACATGGAGGTATCTTATGTATGGAGAGGCATGTTTCCATAGATGTAGAATTAATTGCAGAGATCACAGGTTTACCAACAGATGGAGAAAAACTAGTGTGTTATTTGGATGACAAGACAAAGGAAAAATATTTAGCAGAGGAGATGAAGAAGAAATATGGCACTGAGAGAGGGTCTCAAGGAATAATCATTAACTGAATCAATGAACCAACAAAAAGATTGGTGACGGAATTGATGGCATGTAAATTGTTGAGGAAATGTTGCAAGGAAGAAGCACCTGCGGGAGTAATAACAACGACAGTGTAGTGCGCAAAGGGGAGTCTACTCAGTTTGGCCCCATACTTACTAAATTTGGTTTTGGAGGATTGTAAAGATGTGTAGGACTTAGGCACAGAGTTCCACTACTCATGGTTGATTATATTGATAGCCTTGGTTGAGTATGGAGAACTGAAATACAACGTATTTTATCAAAGGCTAGGAAAGTGTCGCACAACAAAATATACCACATTAAGGAACACTTCTAACCCGAAGCAGAGGAAGGAAAATTCCAAAAACAATTCCATGATTTTTGAAGAGATGCAAGAAACATTAGCTACTACATGGAGAATAACACCAGAAGTGGTGAGGGAGAACCAAGGAATAACAAACTTTAAGTCTTCCAGACATAACATGTTGATCCATGCCAAAAGGGATCCTACGAAGGAGTGGCTACAATTAAGATGTTGTGTCACCGGAGAGGAAGTGTAATGGGCCATGAAAGATTGGCCTGAGGAATGGAAGGTGCCAGTGATTCCAAATAAGGTACCAATTGTTGGTGTCCGGTATATCATCTATATTTACCACCTAATAAATTTAATTTGTCAACCTAGGGGCTTGAATGTTTTACAGGCTACCGTGCACTGTATGTGCAGACTGTGCTTCTTTCAATATTGATCATGCAAGTAAACAATCATTGCAGTGAAAATAAAGAACAGAACTTAGATTATTGGTACTGAAACATAAATAAATGTAACATTCAAATAAAACAGGAAAACTGTAAATGAAGCAGAACACACAGATCTAATCAGATTCCACACAAAACTGCAGCAAAGCTATATCATAGGCCGACAACACCTGACCATAAGAGTGGGCCCAACTCCCCGATCAGAGTTGCGTTGAACTAACTTCCACGAAAACTCATAAACTCAGAAGAAACTCAATTTTCATTAAATAAAACGAGATTACATAGGTTGCAGTCTTTATACAGGATAACTCTTAGCTAGCTAACTGACTGGCTAATCCTTCTCTATCTCTATTTGGCCTTTTATACAATTTGTTGAGCATAGAGCGTCTTAATATTAGGGTAATAACTCTTCCTAAAAATACACAAAGGTTGAACCGATTAACAAAACCTAATGTTGGACCATGGAATAGGTCCTCTCTTGCACCTTCAACCCAAAGACTTCGCTACATCCTTGATCGCACCATCTTGCCGGATTGTGTTTGCTCTGTTCCTGTAAGATTTCAGAGATTAGTGATTCTCTTTGGTAAACCCCCAACCAATATCTAACATTTTTGAACTAATACACACAATGACATAATAGAGGTGCATTCTTACCCTTGTGGTTACACACAATATCTCAAGAAATATATAAATGGAGGTAAATAAGGATAGAAAAAGGTGGTATAAAACAAGCAATTTCATGGGCCAACATCTCCCCCAAACTTTAGTCACGTGCATGTTCTCGTGCAGGTCATCGCTTTCGCAAATATGGGTTGGAACCTTGATGTTGGGCATGAAGTTCTGCTATGTCATATGCCTCGGCCATATATTTCCCTTGAAACTTATATCCCCCATTCAATATTATTTCCTTCCACCATTCTCCTTGGACCTTGTAATTAGGTTGATATTGATCAAGTGGCATCCAGATGATGGGGAATGAAAATTTCAAGCCTAGCCATCGAACCCCACAAAACCTCGTACATGTTATATACCTGGATATTCTTTCCATGGCTCTACGAAAATTGGGAGCCCCAAATGCTTCTTGTTCCCTGAAAGCAGGTGGTGATAAGGCCCATCTCTGGTCACAGTTTTCAAGTGCCTCTTCTTTGCAATGGGTCAACTGTTGTATGAAAATCTCAGCACAACATTTCTGTGTATTTTCCATATTATGTGGCCAATTGGGAATTCGTCTGAAATAGTTATGTTTGTTGATGATCTGTGTAACTTGAAAGTTATCCATTCTAACCTGAAGGGGTCTATGTACCTGATTTTCATCGAAAGAATCAAGTGCCTTCTTCCACTTCACCTGGTTAATGGTGTACGAAAGGAAGGCCCTCAATTGGACATCTCCCACATAAGGAACTGGATTGAATTTTTTATCATCTCTTAGCATGTAGTTGTGCATGTACAGTTCACACATGAGATGTTGTGTGAGGATGTCATGACTTCTCAAGGTCCTAAGAAACTGCATGGGGTCTTTAATATTATAAACCATCTCCTGGTAAATACATTCCAGATAGAAAAATAAATAATTTTCATGAAGGAACAATGCATAGCTGAGAGAAGGGGAGCGACATGTTACTACCTGTTGGGTGATATCATACATATCTTGTTTGTCATCTCTTAACCTCTGTATCTGTGCCTCCAACTCTGTAATCTTTTCCTTCTATTTCTCGCCCTTGTTCTTCTCTTCTTCCAACTTTTCCTCATAGTCACCAACGACTCTAGCAACCTACTCCCTTATGTATTTCAATTTCCTTAGGTGCACTGAAGAAGGGACAGCTCCTATTCGAAACTGGGCTACAATTTTCTTCCACGTTTGTATCTCGGATTTCAACAAAACTACCTAAGCTTCAGTTGTATCTTTCATTGGCTCAGCTTGAGCATATGTTGTTACTGTGGAAGTGTGAAAAATAGGATCAGTCTGAGTGACTGTTGGTACTGTAGAGCTGTGCAAGATAGGCTCAGTCTGAGTAGCTACTGTATGCAACACCATCTCAGTTTAAGTAGTTGTTGTTACTCTAGGAGTATCGACAATTTGAGTAGCTACCGATACTGTGGGAGTATCGAAAGTTTGGGTAGCTACCGAAATAGTCTCCTTGACATTTCTCCTCACTACTTCCTTAGAAATTATTTTGTATCTTCGTGCTCATTTCTTCAGGCGGAGCACCTGATTCTTTGTCTTGGCATTCTCAATCCTCAATTGCATAATTTCTCTAAAGGTTGTCCTATAATAGTCTTGGATAGGGGTTCTTCTCCTTGCACAAAATTCAACAAATTCCTGTTTGACAGGAATTTCTTCAGCCCATCCCCTAGGAGGAACCTCATTTTGAGCTTCATTTCTTGTAGCCTCTATGCCTAGATCTTGTTTAACTCGCACTTCTCATGGAATAGTAGACCCCAACTCTGGTTCAGGGTTTTCAGGAGCAGAATGCTCTGAAGCTGGTTCTTTTGTAACAACGTCGGTCATTTCTTGCTCACAAACTCGAGGAGAAGTTGTTGTGTATTCAAAAATAGGGTTTTCAGGAATGGCTTGTTCTGATGCTGGTTCTTATGTTACATCGATCATTACCTGCTCATCAATGGGAGGAGTAGTTGTACCATCTTCACAGATAGGAAATTCAAAAAGTTCTGGCGCTGGTTCTTGTGTGACAGCATTAGTTACCTCTTGTTCATAGATTGGAGGAGTAGCAACATTCCTCTCTTGCTCATCAAACAAAGGGGTATCAGCATCCATCTCATGATCATCTACAGGCAGAATAGCAACATCTCTTTCTTGTTCATCTTCTAAGGGAGGAGAAACATATGCTTCTTGTTCATTTGTTGAGGAAGTAGTAGCATATCCTTCTTGTTCATATACTAAGGGAGTAGCAGCATATCTTTCTTAATTAGGAAAATGATTTTGAGGAATAAAACCCTCTGCTTCCTCTTCTTCTGAATCTAGGTTAATGACCCACCTCATTCCCCCAACTTCTCTAACTTCCACTGATGATTTCCTTGTTTTCTCATATTCATCTAAGGTTGATTCCTGTGTATCAACACCCGTTCTCTTCCCTTCTACAATAGTTTTGGCAGCCTCTGCCAACCTGCTCAGCCCATCTCTCTCTGCTAGGGTTTTTGCTACTTCTGGGATAAGTTCTGCTAATTCCTCTTCAGAGAGTCTTATGAACTACGACCAACTCACAGGGGTTTTCTCTAGAGCATGCACGACTAGTAACTTAACAAGGCCATGATTTGTGAGGGTTCTGAGCAGTTGGCGTGAGCACCAAGATGCTCACATCATCCGCTAAACGTTATTCCACAGAAAATAGGGCATGTTTATGCGTTGTTGGAAACAAAGAGATGTGAGCAATTTGAGATGATATTTGTAAATGGTAGAGGGGCGGCCTTTGCATGTCACATACCTTATGACAAACAGTACTACCTTGGACCATGGAGGTAGCAGAGAATTCCATTCATATCCTTTCCCTTTCGTATTTACTTCTTTGCCTTCACGCAGAAACAACTCTGGAAATTCCGGGAGTGGTGTTTTTCGGACAAACCATCGCTGACTGGATATTGGCAACCCACTAGTTGTTGCAATGGTTTCCTATGTGACTCTGATTTTTAATCTTTGGACTGTGGAGGAGTGGTCATCCAGATTCTGGGCGAATTCTATTGTAATGTTTGCATCAAATCCATGTAACCTCTCAAAATACACATCCCAACCTGCATTCTGGAAAATTTTCCAGACTTCCGGGTTTTGATGGACCTATGTAGTATTTGTTGGCTCATATACTACTTCTCCACCACCCATTTTGTTTCATCGATTGTGCTTGCTCGAGGAGTACCAGCGACCAGTTCAGGAGAAACGGCAGGCAAAACAGTTTTGCGAAAAATGTGTTGTAGAAAGAGTCGTGGATTTTTTATTTTTATTTTTTTTAATTAAATGATGTGGTAGGTAAGTAATGATGAAGATATGACAGTGAATTTAATATCTTGGTGGATGATTAATGGTTTGGTGAGTGTGTAGAATCTCGATGTGTACAACGGCGTCAAAAATATTTGACTAATGATTCCGAAATCGTGTGATTAAAGAGGGTAATGATGACTCTTTGGGAAAAGACATAAAATCTCCCCCAAACTTGAAGTGAAGACTGTCCTCGAGCATGAATTCCTATGCCATGTGTAATATTACCCAAATCCGTTAAATTTGGTTGAGGACGTACCTGGTGACTCGCCTATTATGGAGAAGTATCCTTGCAAGAATAGCATCATCTATAGTCGCGGAATATGGAGTGACAACGTCGAATCAAGCAGTGCCATTGGAAGTGGCGGTAGCTAAAAAATCGTATCCATGTTGGCAGGAGTGTAGACATGTAACTACAACCACAGTAGCATCAGTAGGAGTAGCAGCAATGACTGGAGTAGCGACAACCAAGAATAACGATGACTGGAGTAGTAGCACCTCGGAGTAATGACATCTAGTACAAAGGTGACTTTAAAGTAACGGCACCCGGACTAGCACTGACTGGAGTAGCAGCAACCAGAGTAGCGACACAAGAGTAGCGACAGCTCGTATAGTGGAGATTTTGAAGTAACGACACTTAGAGTAGCAGTGACTGGAGTGGAGGCAACTCGGAGTAGCGGGATACGACACAACGACTGTTTTTTTTTTTGAAATAACGGCAGCCAGAGTAGCGACGACTGGAGTAGCAGTAGCTTGGAGTAGCGGCAACCGGAGTAGCAGTCGCTGGAGTAGCGACAATCAGAGTAGAGGACACTATAGAAGCTGTGTATATTTTGAAATTCCAAAGATGCCTTCGCCAATTTCAACTGTCTAGAAAGGTACCTGCAACACAAATTTATTATTTATTTTATTTATTTTATATAGTTTATTTATTTATTTTTGTTTTAATTCAATATGAGGGGGAAGAGGGAGGATCCTTGGCACTAATGATTTCCAAATCAGTTTGATCAGAAATTCATTTGACAAAGGAGACTTTAGAAGATGGTTTATGATATATTCTAAGGCAGTGCCCATTTTCTATCAGGGGAGTACGTGCCTCATCTATTGTTACTAGTCTAACAGTCCCATTGTCAAATACCTTGTCAACTTCGTATGGCCCCATCCACCTTGAGCAGAGTTTTCCCTTGAAATACTTGAATCAGGAATCATAGAGTAATGCCCAATCCCCTTTTTGAAATGTCTTCTTCTTGATAAACCTATCATGACATATAGCATGTTGGTCCTGGATTGTAGCAGTATTCTGGACAGCCACTAATCGAATTTCATCTAGCTCATTTAGCTGCTCCAGAGGATTTTTTGGGGATTTTGAAAGATCCAAACCTACTTCCAGGATTGTTCTAAGTGTTTTAATTTCAAACTCTATGGGAAACAATGGATATTTTCTATAGACAAGATCATATGGAGAAAATCCCGTTGTATTTTGCCAAGTTGTCCTATATGCCCACAGTGCTTCAGGCATCTTTTCCACCCAATCTCAACGATGACTTGCTACAGGTTTTGTGAGGATATTTTCCAGTACCTTATTTATGCTCTCGACTTGACCATTTTCTTGGGGATGGTATGGAGTTGTTATCCTGTGCTTGATCCCGTATTTCTTCATTAACCCTGCTATCATGTGTGATGTGAACTATGCTCCTCCATCTAAGACTATTTCTCTAGGGGCTCCATATCGAGAAAAAAATTCTCTGAACAGGAAGTTTGAAACAACATTCTTGGTTTATTCTACAACTGCCTTCGCCTCAACCCACTTTGTTACATAATTCGTGCAGACCAGAATATGGACTTTCTATTGTTAGGGGGGATTGAATGGTCCCACAAAATCAATGGCCCATTTTTCAAAGGGCTCAAGGGATACCTAGGGGTTCAAGGGAATTTTGTCTACTTTACCAGGCTGCCCCATTCGTTGGCAACTATCACACCCCCGGACATATTTCCTTGAATCTTGAAAAATAGTGGGCCAGTAATACCCCATTTGCAGCACTTTGTGACCTGTTCGTTTTTCTACAAAATGGCCTCCATAGGGACCATCATGAGCAGCCTTCAAGACATCATAAATACTATCTTCTCCCATGCAGCATCGGATTTGTTGGTCAGGCCCAGTGTAAAAGAGGAATCCCTCAATCCATGTGTAACGAGCACTGTGATGGATGATCTTTCATCATTCCCTATAAGGAAAATGTTGAGGCACTTTTCCTGTAGCAAGATAGTTAGAAATATCTACATGCCATGGAACATGAGTAGAAATTACAAAAATATGTTCATCTGGAAAACTATCTTCTATAGGTTCCCCTTGTGTATCATTTTCTAATCTAGACAAGAAATCTGCAACTACATTATCCTTCCCAGGGTGATCCACGATGGTGATATCAAATTCTTGCAGTAATAATAACCATCTCATGATCCGACCTTGGGTTACAGGTTTGTTCATGAGATACCTAATGGTTTCTTGATCCGTGTGCACAAAAGTGGGATAAGGTGTAATATAGTATCATAATTTATTAACAACATAGATGACTGCTAAGAATTCCTTTTCTGTTACCGTATAATTTAGTTCAGCTGGAGTCAAGTTCTTGTTGATGTAGTATATTGCATATGGTTTCTTGTCCTCCTGTTGTTCCAAAACATCTCCCACTGCCATGTGAGAAGCGTTGGCTAAAATATGAAACAGAATATTCCAATCTGGTCCTCGAAGTATCGGAGCCTTACAAACCAATTCTTTGATTTGTTCAAATGCGATCTCACATTCATTTGTCCACATGAATTCTGCATCTTTGGTTATTAACTAAAAAAGAGGGTGTGTTATTTTAGAAAAAAATTCTATGAAACATATGTAATAGCCTGCATAATCAATGAAACTGTGTACCTGTGTTGGTGTCATAGGTGTAGAAAAATGCAGTATTACCTCTACCTTGGCAGGATTAACCCGGATCCCTGATGCTGAAAGTAAGTGTCCCAACACAACCCCTTCTTCCATGAGCATGTGACACTTTTCCGTGATAAGAGAAACATGCATTTGTTTGCATCTTTTAAGTACTTTCTCCATATTTTCCAAGGCTTCTTCGAAGGAATCCCCATAAGGAGTGAAGTCATCCATGTGGATTTCAACACTGTCATTGACTAAATCAGAGAAGATCCCCAGTATTTCCATTTGGAAAGTAGCAGGTGCATTACAAAGGCCGAATGGAATAACTTTGTATGCAAAGGTCCCCCAGGGGCTCGTGAAAGTGGTCTTGTCCTAGTCTTCAAGAGTTATCTGGATCTGATTATACCCGCTGAACCCATCCAAGAAGGAGAAAAACCTCTTCCCGACTAGTGTGTTAAGGACTTGGTCAATAAAGGGAAGAGAAAAATGGTCTTTTTGAGTTTCTTTATTCAATTCCCGATAATCGACAAAAATCCTCCACTTTCCATTCTTCTTAGGAATAATGACCAGTGGGGATACCCATTGACTATCCGATATTGGGTAGATGAATCCCACATCTAATAATTTCTGCAGCTCATCTTTGACAATCTGTTTCAAAGAGGGATTCATTCTCCTCTGTGGTTTTCTAATGGGCAGACATCCCTCTTGAATGTATATGTGATGGGTACATAAATCAGTAGGGATTCCTTTCATATCTCTCTACTCCCAAGCGAAGGCCTCTTTCTGTTCCCGAAGAATTTTAAGTAATTGCTCAAACTGTGTGGGTGAGAGATTAGGATTGACATTCAATGTCTTTCCTGGTTCAATTTCAACAGGGACACTACTATGTGGTGCGACTGGGATAGTCTCAATCTCAGTTTCAGATTCAAGAGTGTCATGTTCATTACAATTCATAACTGATTTGAGAAATGACCAGGTAAGATTGGGAATGGAGTCAGAGTCATTAATGAAGCTGTTGATGGTATCATCCTCCGTCTCATTCTTAAAACAAAGGGCCTCACTAATGGTAAGGATTGGTCTTATCTCTTCATCAATCTCCAGCCCTTTTATAGGTGAGTATTTTCTTAATAGGGTGAGTCCAGGTCCTTTAGATGAATTTGGCTCTATAGGAGGGTACAAAATAAGTTTCTTAGTATTCCCTCCATTATATATCACCATATTTCTTGACCGACAACCAATATAGGCATCTGTTGTTGCAAGACAAGGTCTCCCAAGTATCAAAGGATGCCCTCCAAATGGGGATTGCATTTGTAAAACATGGAGATCAACAGGGTACTGCCATGAATATATCGAAATGGTTATCTCTTCCAATTTTCCTATTGGTTTAATAGTAGACCAGTCTGCCAATTCCAAAAATGGTAGGTGTGGATTTGAAATCATGTAGACCAAGGACTATTGTAGTTGTGTAAGTTATAACATTGATTGTAGCTCCCAGATATACTAATACATTTGGGATGTTAACCCCATTTATCTGTACAATTAGAATAGGGTTCTTTGGGTCTCCATACTTAACAGGTATAGACTTTCCTAACATAATGTCTAAAAATTTCCCCATGACATGGATAGTAAGTGGATCCTTAGGCTTCCTTCCAGGTTTCTTAGAACAATGTTCCCTGATCATTTTCGCATAAATCGACACATCTCTCATTGCTTGGAGTAAGGGAATTCTAACGAATAAATTTTGCAGTTCCCCCAACAAGTCAAATTCGAGATGAGGATGTTGTTTTGCTAGAGATAGTCTTTCTGGGTAGGGGGGGCTATTGTGATGTTCCTTAGTGATAGGATTCTGAGGAAGAAATTTTTGTTTTACATGGTTTTTAAGTTGCATGTCTTCCTTATTAGGTTCTGATTTTGGAAATTCATTATCAATTTGCTCAATAATTATTGGTGAATTCTTGGCATTCACTACCCTACCCGATCTAAGATTTAGTCCATTACATCCCAGGGTAGAAATTCCATAAGCAGAAAGGTTGAGTGTCTCAACCTGCTGACATCCTTTATTATTTGGATTGGGGTTGGATTGGATAGGAATTTGTGGTCGAAGAGGAGGGTTATTAGAAGAAACAGTAGGGGGTAGATGTAATTGTTGCTGCTGTTGGAATTGTTGTGGTGAAATAGTATGAGGAAGTTGATTCTGGTTTATTTGATTAGGGCCATGCCAATTCTGGGACCATGGGGCAGTTGAATTATTGTGTGGGGGGCATGGTTTCCAAGAAGTGGGATATTGGTATTGATAATTTTGTGGCCATGATGGTGAAAAAGGCATGGTTTGAGATCCAAAATTTGAAGTATTGAAATACTGAGAGAAGTCTTGAGGCATACCTTGATTTGTGTTCTGTGGTCATGGTTTCCATGGCTTCTTTGGTCCCATAAACTAGATCTGATCCTTTTCTTCGTCTACTCCCTGAAAGATCGCCTTTAATCCTGGTAAAGGACATTCACTAGTCTCATGATTCTGCTCACATATGGTGCAAATAGTGTTTAGTAGACATTCATGCTACGGATGTTTCTTTCTGCACCTAGGACAAAAGACTGCCATGGATTTTTATTACTCAATCTGCTTCTATTTTTCTTGTAGAAGGTCCATTTATGAGGTTAGGGTATTCAAAATGTCAGTCCTAAAATCCTCCAGCAGGTTCCCAAGTTCTATCTTTGTGACCCCACTGTCGAACGGTTTGGTAATTCGAGTCCCCCACCTCTGTTTGGATACTCCTCGTGAACATTGGATGCATAATTTACAGATTGCGTCAAAGTTTGACTTTGATATGTCCCCTTTTCCTACCATATTCAATAGTTCCAAGGAATATTCCCTTAATGCTCGGAGAAATATTATTTTCAAGATATCCTTGTCTAGAACACTGTGCCCTGATCTCTGCAGATTGTAATTAAAGCATTCCAAAAAATCCTCCATGTTCTCATCCTCCTTCTGCACTATTTTAAAGATCTCCTTCTTTACATCTCGAGATTTGCAATAATCTTGGTACTTGTCAAGGAAGGTGGTTTTTATTTCTTCTCGGGTAGTGATATGTTTTCCACCTAATCCCATGAACCATCTCAGGGTTGTTCCTTTTAAAGTAGCAGGAAATATTTTTATCTTCTGAGCATCAAAGATATAATCATACCCACGACAGACAATGTCAAATTCGAATAGAAACTTGTCTGGGTATTCAGTAGATCGTCCATGAAAATTAGGTAGTGCAGAGAAGGGGATATATTTCATGGGAGGCTCCCCTGTGATATCCCCAATTGGAAATTCAAGTGATGAGTTAGCATTACTTTTGTACTTACTTTAAGTTTTTGCAGAATTCCCACTAGGAGTTTGAGTCTGTTTATCTGTAATCCATTATCCCTCGTTGTGCAAGTGTTTCTCAAGGTTTCCCTGGAGGGAGGATTCCCCAAAGTCTTCTTTTGTTTGAACAGGGTTTCCCTAACCCATGGGTGAGTTAGATTGAGCCTCCCGTATGATATCCCCAATTGGAAATTCAAGTGATGAGTTAGCCATACTTTTGTGCTTACTTTGTGTTTTTGCAGAATTCCCACTAGGAGTTTGAGTCTGTTTATCTGTAATCCATTATCCATCATTGTGCAAGTGTTTCTCAAGGTTTCCCTGGTGGGAGGATTCCCCAAAGTCTTCTTCTGTTTGAACAGGGTTGCCCTAACCCATGGGTGAGTTAGATTCCCAAAATATCCCCCTTGGTTTTGCAGCACTTCCTTGGTCCCGGGGTGAAACAAATTCTTCTTCTAACCCCAGGGTGTATTCCTCCCTTGTATTCTTACTTGCCATCTCTTCTTCTTCGAATCCTGACTTTGTTGTTGAGGAGGGTTTAGGTTGATTTACTAATTTCCCCCCAGATCTAAGCCAAGATCCTCCCCTACCAGCGATTTGAGATGGTGTACTTGATCTGGTCCGAGGTGGCTAGTCTGATTCGTCTTTTGCAATTACTTCTTAGATGAAATTTTCTCTACCCTGATCTTTTCCCCTTCCTCTTGGAGGTCTTCCTCCCCCGTGGTTTCTTCCTCTGCCCCAATCTCTCATACAAATGATGGAAAGGAAAGTATTCAATTATCAGAGGGTTCTATTTAATTTCTCAGGACCTGAGGCAGGGTATAAGTTTCCCTCCTCAAGATGAAAGAGTGGCCCCTAAAATAGAAAGAAGAAAGCAGGAAGACAAAACTAAACCCTAAGAACAGAAAAACTAAAACAACTTAAATTCCTAGGACCTGGAGCAGGAAAAGTAAGATGTTCCTCCCCAAGACGAGGGATTGATCCTATTATCAATATGGATCAAATTTTTTGCCTTTGGAAACCTCCCCGACAACGACGCAAAAATGTTGGTGTCCAGTATATTGTCTAGATTTACCACCTAATACATTTAATTTATCAACCCAGGGGCCTGAATGTTTTACAGGCTATTGTGCACTGTATGTGCAGACTATGCTTCTTTCAATATTTATCATGCAAGTAAACAATCATTGCAGTGAAAATAAAGAACAAAACTTAGATTACTGGTACTGAAACATAAATAAATGTAACATTCAAATAAAGCAGGAAAAATTGTAAATGAAGAAGAACACACAAAACCACAACAAATCTATATCATAGGCCGACAACACCTGACCAGAAGAGCGGGACCAACTCCTCGATCAGGGCTGCGGTGAACTAACTGCCATGAAAACTCAGAAACTCAGAAGAAACTCAATTTTCATTAAATAAAATAGGATTACATAGGTTGCAGTCTTAATACAGGATAACTCTTAGCTGGTTGACTGACTAACTAATCCTTCTCTATCTTTGTTTGGCTTTTTATACAATTCGTGGAGCACAGAGCGTCCTAATATTAGGGTAACATCTCTTCCTAAAAATACACAAAGGCTAGATCGATTAACAAAACCTAATGTTGGACCATGGAACAATTCCTCTCTTACACCTTCAACCTGCAGACTGCGCTGCATCCTTGATCACATCATCTTGTCAGACTGCGTTTTCTCTGTTCCTATGAGATTTCAGATATTAGTGATTCGTTTTGGTAAAGCCCCAACCAATATCTAACGTTTTTGAACTAATACACACAATGACATAATAGAGGTGCATTCTTACCCTTGTGGTTACACACAATAGCTCAAGGAATATATAAATGGAGGTAAATAAGGATAGAAAAAGGTGGTAGAAAACAAGAAATTTCATGGGCCAACACCAATATCTAAGAAGCAAGTAGAGGCTGGCACTTCAAAGCAGTCAACAAGTCCAATAGGGAATACAAGGAAAGCAACAAAGCACGCCAAAGAAATGGTGGGTAGTTCAACCATTAAGAAGCCAAGGAAGAAAGCTACTATCCCAAAGGCTCCAACTAAGGAAAAAGAGTGTGTAGGAGAACCAAATGGAGGAGTGCAAAAAGATACAAATACTTCTATGACAGAGGAAACAGGAGGGGGAAGTCTCCCAAATTTAGAGATACCAGTGTCAACTACGTAGACAAAGACTTTGCCTTTAAAGAGGATAGTCTTGCAGACAGGAGGACAGTACAAGAAGATAAAGGCTCACAAGGAGATTCCTTAGTTTACATTGACAAAAGATGATGCATATTTGATCACAGAGAAATTACAAGACCGCGTAGAAGAGGCGTGGTATAATGTAGAAAAGAAAAGGGAGGAGATATTCAGGAAGTTGACAGAAGTTAAGGATACACTTGAACAACTACAACTGACTATAGTTCAATATAGAGAACAAGCGCAGTAACAAAATTCTCAAGAAAGATCAGTTCCAACATAGGAGACAGTACAAATAATATCAATGGGGAATGAAAATTTTTGCATAACTCAAGAAACGTTGCAGGTGGATGAGGAGACAATGCAGAATCCATTGAAGGACATGGATCATTTGGACTTGGCACTACCCAAGTTCCTAACAAAGGCACTGTATAAACTTCAAATCATTGTCGCACAGGAGATTTAGTCGACGGCATGCACAGATGCGGCAATTTTATACTTGACCAACGAATTAAGGAAGGCAATGGATTTGAGACTTAAACAGGTACAAATCGAGAGAGAAGAGGTGAAGTAGTGCACTGAAATATTGGCGCAGATAGTGGAGGAAGTGTTCAAAACTATTCATGATAGCGCGCAAGGAGGAAATATACATGAAACGGAAAAGATTGAGAAGATAACACATGCTATAAAGGATTATAAGAGCCACATTACATAATTAAGAGAACTCCTAGCACCTGGCACCCCACTAGAAGTTAAAACACAAAGGAAGCAACAGGTTACAAGTCATATGGAGAGTATTGTGCTAAACATTCAAAAATTTACAGACTTGTACAATAAAAGCACGAAGTTATGGACATAACTGAAGGAGGATGGAAAACTGCAGGAGGTAGACCAAAAAGAGGAAGGTGTAAAAAAAATTCTACAAGAACTGAAGAAGAAGTAGAAAATGGTGACAATATCAAACATATTGATGAGTGCACAAGAAATGAAGAACTTGTAGGAAGAATTGAAGAGCATAAAAGAAGAAAAGAAGAGGTAGACATAGTTGGAACCACTGCAGGAAGGTGCAGAGAAAATGTTGACAGATATTGATGCAACTAAAGGTTAGGTTGAATAGTTTGGATTGAAGAATGAAGAATTTTTGAAGGAGCCTATCACTTCACAGATTGTGGAGACTATAGCAGAGAAAAGTGCACAAGTCAAATCTAAAGTTGAAGAAATTTTAGGCCAGTTCCAGGAATCAGAGAAGTCGGTGCAGGAGGCACACACTACCTGAGTGTCTTGGGACAAGCCACAGGTGAGTGTTGGGGTCATGTTGGTGCAGGCCATTTTGGGGAAAATTGCAACAATTATTGAAGACAGATAGAAAATGGACCAGAAAAGGAGTGTGCACTGGAAAGAAGGGAAAAACAACGTGAGGAAGCAAGAAAGTCGAAAGAAGGAAGAAGGATGTAGATCAGCCACGCGCAGGAATTTATAAAGTGGAAAAACCTAACTCGCCTAGGGTGAGTGGGTTAGGTTTTTGGTCATTGTTGTAATGGGTACTAACCCATCTTTGTAATATAAATATGTATTTTGAGATCTGAGGAGATCTAACTAGTTTTTGGTAGAGAATGCTTGAGCTATCTAGCTATGGAGCTAGTTTTGGAGATGAGGCTATTTTCGAGAGAGAGAGATATACAGTGTAACTAAGGGTAATATTGCAATATTTCGAGCTTGGTGCAATCTTCTCAACCTCATGAGCACTATATTTTGTAAACTAATGTAATGAATGCAGTGCAATGAACTTGATGAAGAATAATTTAAGAGAAAATAATTCCAAATCTTTGTGGATGTAGACCAAGGGGGTGAACCATGGAAAAACCTTGTGTCTCTATGTGGAATGTTTTTCTTAATTATTGAAATTATTTAGTTATAATGAATGGATGAATCTGTTAGTAGTAATCTATAGCGCGCAATAGATATTTACTATAGAATGAAGCTTAATGAATGAATATGATTACAGTATCGTAGATCTGGATTTAATGATGTGTTAGAACGGTAGATTTGAGATATTTGAGATAGAAATAATGTCTGGCATCCCAAAAGAAACATCCCTTCCATGATTGCATACATTTGGATCCTGCAGTCACCTATAATCCATCTCAGGTGAGACTACATTGTGCACTCTGTGCGCAGTGTTGTCGTCTGGTCTCCAGAATGGCAGATGGTTTGCAAGGTTTTGTTGGAAATCTAGAATAGAACCTAGGTCAGTGCATACATCCAAAAAATTGCTATATATTCTAGTTGATTATAACCAAGTAACTACTAGGACAATCAAGATTCCATAGTGGCTTTAGCAAGCTTAAGACACCAAGAAAGGATGCCAACTTGAACAATTTCAATATCTGTCAAAATCACGTGTACCAATGCAAGTAATTTATATCTCCAATGAAAAATTATATTAGTGCCTGGACAAAATGGGTTATGGAGTCTACTTGTATTGGGTTAGGCCTACTACTTCTCAAGGGGTGTAAGTCTATCTACTCCCTTGAGTAAGTAACCCTAACAAGGTGTTACAAGGAAAATCACTCTATCGCATGGGGTAAACCACAACAGACAGAATGACTATAGAAATCAAATCTAATCCCAAATATGATATATAAATGAAAATTATAACAAGACAAGATAAATATCCTACCTCATTCAGACGTTCGATGAAGACAACCATTGAGCACGAGACTCAAATATTTATACTTGCAACTTGTCCTCAACAACCAAGATACACAAGAATATGGTGATAATATATAATATTAGCATATAAAATAGCATAATCCATTGACATACATGAAAAACATGCCCATGTAATAGCAATTCAAATATTTACAAGATATCAATTGGACGAGAAAAGAGTAATTCTATTAAAAAATGATCAATAGAAGTGTATGAGTGACAAACTTTCGTGTCGGCACGTCTCAGAAATGAGAAACTAAGTCCCTTCCAACAAGACCTCCACCACTTCAATCCTCCACCAAAGGCAAGCTATTATAAGAGAGACAATGATGTTCTCCATCAAAGAGGGAAGAGCTTGGGGGTTGAACAATGTGTTCATACTTTAAAGGACAAAGGGATGCAGACTCAATGTGAACTGAAAATTTCTCCAGAGTATATTTTCTCTCAAAAGTTGAATTCTCTCCTCTTCCATGACTTGCATATGTCTCAATTTATAGCCTTCAAATGGAACTGATGGGCCAAGTCGAAACATTTCCAGTATATGGAAGGTCAAGGATCATGGACCTCGTGACGTGACATGGAAACTCGACACAATTTTTAATTTTGAGCACCAAACTCAATGTACGCAAGTTGTAGTGGTGCAACCTACATATGCGCATGTTGTATAACTGGTAAGGTGCGTATATGTGGAAAAACATTATTTTTTAGCTCTAGGAAGCACAAACAAGGGACTCCAAGTCTGCATAGGGAAATGGAAAGGCTATCTTAGCAAGTTTCTTGGGGTGAGGAAAAATTAGTTGTAACATATGCCCCTTAATGTGTGAGGTCAGAGGAGTATCTGCGATGGCCGAAATGCATTATAATGCTCAAAATTGGAGTGATGGAGACTTAGCTAGAATAACTAGTTACTCATGAGAATATTACAATTCATAATGAATTTGTACACATGGCTTCCAATTTGAATTACATTGTTGATCCATGTGAAAGTATACCAAAAAGTTTCTCATGGCCATGAATAGGCAATATAAAATAGACACATGCCATAGGTTGTCATAGTCACGAACAAGGCCGAGTGGAAACCAATCTCAAAATAAATCTAAATATATATGTATACAATGGACTATAATCTGATCTCCCATGATCACTGAAGTCATGTAGGTACTAGTCCAATGAATGATAGCAACAACTTAGGAAATTTGATACTATAAAATGATGTCTTAAAGTCTTCTACACGATCTGAAAAAGGTGCAAGTCTACATCATGTGAATATAGGAGTTTACGTCGAACATAATGAGACTTCATTTGATTACTGGTCATAAATGTATATCGTTAACAAATGGGAGACAACCTACCGATAATCAAAATAGGTATCAAGTCACTGAGTACATTATTACAAGTGTGAATAAAGGTTTTGAGTTCGAACACTTGAAGAATCCACCGATCAGGAGACATTGATTTATTCCCAACTGTTGATGGTGGGAGAACTCGCCACTGATTACTGTAAGCCTCTAGGTACTCATAGGACTGTAGGTCTCATTTCCATAATAGATGAGCTGAAGTTGATAGAAGGAGACCCTCTGAAAGGAGATATTTAAGGCATCTCTCATCATTCAACATGAGGTAGAAAGAAATAGCTTGATGATTTGGAGGAACTCGGATGAAGAGGATATTCATGAACCAACGACCATGTGTGTCTTTCACATGCACCAGATGTAAGTAGTGCACGAAAAATACCCTATGAGTAGCATCCAATAAGGAATACTGCCGACAAAGGAGAGGAAACCACCAATAAGGCTAATGGCATCCAAGACACTGCACGAAGCCCAATGTGTGAATAGATTTTTTGTTGTCAAACATAAGGGAACCCCCCCAGTCAGCGACCAATGAGGAGATGTCGACCATTGAGTTCAAGGTTACCTACCCATAATGAAAGTAGGACCAGGGTGCACGGTAGGACTACAACTTCATGTAACTCTTAGACACACTGAGGGTATGGCTGACATGAAAATTAAAGAGTTCTGAGGAATGGTCGACACAAGCGTATAGACTTCCTTTGAACACGAGCATGAGACATATGGAGGACTCTGGCATCATAGACTTGATGATGAAACTTTGTGATGCAGGAGGCATCAATCAAACTCCCCATAGGGACTGGAAGAGTAACCAGTTGGAGGAGTAAACTCTAAGTAATAAGCTCATCTTCCTAAGGTCATGTTAAACCCAAACTTTGGATGACAAGTGGACTCAAAATTTTGTGCTCTGTTGAAAGGCAACACGACTATTTCCAACATAAGATAATATTCCTTTCCCGCCCGTCTATTTTTGTTTTTTCATAGACAAATGAATACTATGATACAAGAGAGGAAACGAGTGTTGTAAGTAACAAACTAGCTCCAAACAATGGAACATATGTATTCTCAATGCAAGAAAGTGCATGCGGGGAATGGACACTCAGGGGAATGTTTCCTCTTAGGGTATAGAGTGTCAAGCTATAAAGGATATAAAAAAGGCTATGCTTGGATAGTGATGCAAATTGCTAAGGTAATAGGCTTATAACGAGAAAGCATGAACCAACAATAGGCTCAATACTGCAAGCAGGATAATGGAATGCAATTACAACTTAACTCCAAAGAATGTCTTGTTTTCGTAATTTTAGTCCCCTAGGTCTGAAAAAAGTATAAAACAATGCCCAGGAGAACTCTTCTAGTCACTAGTGACTAGAGTATTTTTTTTTTGAAATTAGTCTACTTGGCTCGAAAAAGGGTTAAAATTACACCAAATAAACGTCCTTTGAAAGCCATTTAACGAGTGTGAAAGAGACAAGTTCACTCAGCAATATTTTCACTTTTTTTAGAGAGTTGGAAAAGAGATTAACTAAGACTCGAGGATGTTTTTCTAAGAAGCATATCATGGGGGAGGCCAAGGCTCTCGTACAGGACTTCTATCGAAATTCAACAACTCACAGATAAATGACACAAGCTTGGGAAAACCCAAAACTTGCCAATCCGAGGAGGATAAAATATTTGTAGAGGAGACTTTATGTACAATATATCGAGGAATGCCCCTTATCTAGAAAGGTGTAGAATAAGGAAGGTGAAGCTCTACAATATCATTCCAATCAAAGGAAACCACCTTAGGAATTGGAGGGAGTGTACTTGAAGACTGTGGAATTCTCCCTTGTTCAGAAGGTACAAGAATATAAATGCTAAGGACATGATCAAAAGACGCATCACCTCCTAGAAGAAGACTGGGATTGACTAAATATTGCATCGGAAATGTCACTTCCTTAGACTTGTCACTCTCTAAGAGAAGAGTGGGATCAACCAAAGATTGCATCGGAACGACCACTTATTCAACCATTGGTTGAATAATATGCGAGACAACAAGGTCAAGTGACACATCACTCCCCAAAACAAGAGTGATGTTGGTCGAATATTGCATCGGCACGACTGTTGGTTGAACAGGAGGAAAGGAAACAAGGTCAATAGATGCATCACCCCTCAAAACAAGAGTGGTGTCGGTCGAATATTGCATCAACACGAATGATGTATCAACCAAAGAAGAATTAGAATGTTGGGAAACCAAATACGATTTAGAAACCAAAGGGCTATCAGACAATGAATGCACTTCGTGTACCACAGTAGTAGTAGTGCACAAACGAGTTAGGTGACCTCCTTTTCAAAGTATACAAAGGAATTTGGGATTACTTCCTATACGTCTAGTCGTCTCAATCATATGAATTCCCCTAGGAATGTAGAAAAACATGATTCTATAGCTCTGGGAAGTACAAAAAGGGGACTTCAATTCTGCATAGGGAAATGGAAAGGTCATCTTAGCAAGTTTCTTGGGGTGAGGCAAAATTAGTTGTAACACAATGTAAATGTAGGAGTTTGTAAGCCCCTTTACTCCTCCTAGAAACCTTTTCATAAGATTATCCAATAATAAAAAAATCATAACTTGGTGGAGGGTATAATCCCTTTTATTCCTCCAAGAATCTATCCAAGAACAACCAAGAAACAAGAAAGAAGAACTAACAATATGCATATTTTCTTACCAATTTCAAGAGAAATGTTAGGCAAACCCTTGTTTACCAAGAAAATATCATTAGCATGCAAGAACAAACCTCCAATAAGGGTAGTGCACCACTTTCCTCCATAAGACAAGTATAAACCATAGCATAAGAGAGAGAGAGAGAGAGAGAGAGAGAGAGAGAGAGAGAGAGAGATGAAGTTTCCCAAGAGGGGCAAAACTTTCAGCCAAGTAGCTCTTATCACATGAGAGAGTTATGATAAAATGAAATGAATTTGATGATTATTTATACAAAACCTCTAAAAGTGTTTGTTCGCATTTAGTTAGGGTAAACCAAAAAATAATGGGACTTCCCCCTTAACGTTTCCCCTTTACAACTTTAATTTGAATTTACACATTAAGAAACCCTAGAAATATGACGTCGCACATTAGAGGGGTGATGTTTTGGAACTTTATGGAAGTCATTGAGTTGTTGAATGGATCACTAGGCCTCCAAAGGCCATGTGTCATCGTGAAATGTGTATTCCTTCTCCATTAATCATGCCAAACCATCTTCAAAGATCACCTCCACCATCAAAACCCTATCCCTAGGGTGAAGTCAAGCCCTCAAGATGATGTTTTTACCTTTCAAGGCTAGGGTTGGAGAAGAGACACATCCATTGGTAATGGTATATTTCTCCCATCCATGGATGATAAGTAGTACTTCTCTTTCTCCGACTTCTTCTTGATTATGTAAGGGCCAAGCCAAGAGTTGTTATTATTTTGATAATATTTGGGCTTGCCCTTATTTTTATTCCACATGAATGAAAGACTTCCTTCATTGTAGTTGATGTAAGGTATATTCTCGATTTAGGGGTATGAAGATGACTCTCTGTTGACTGCATCTTTAATATCCCTCTCACATCCTTTGTCCCCTTTATCTACTTCTTTCTTCAATATCTTGATGAATCGTGGTTCCTTCCCTTGAAATTTTTCTAACTTCTCCTTATATTCTTGGGTTCTTAGAAGCAGTGTATTTATACAATCCTCCTGCATGAAAGGTAGATTGAGAGGATCATATTCAATGGGAAGTGGACCTTCATCAAACTCATTCTCATTGATGTGGTTAGGATGGTCCCACTCTATCACATGTTCCTTGGCCACTCGTCGGTTGTGGAGAACTTCAAAGGTACCATCCCCCATGGGGATATAAAAATGAGTGAGTTCCATGCTAAGGAATCCTCCAAGAGTAGTGGACCAAATACTTGATAATAGCATGCCCCAAGCGTATAGAACATCAATAACCACTATATTCATGAGGATGATAACGTGAGGAAAATCCATCAAATAGAACTCTGCATCTTCTATGAGACCATAAACCTTGATCTTCTTGGAATCGATACCACAGACAGTTCCATAGGGTCTAGTCATCTTGAGGCCAAGCTACTTCATAACCTTTAAGGACATCACATTTGCTGAGGCCCTAGAATCTAGCATGTAGTTTTGCAAGACAAGATTATTCATCCCCGAAGAAAGGTAGAAGGGAGGGTTAGGATCATTTTTGCATCCAAGGTACATGGTGTTCAGGATTATAGGGGGATATTCTGCCTTAGCTGGCACTTTCAACAACTTCAACACTTCTCTTCTAACAGAATGGATGTTGCACATTTCAGTCAGTGGGATTGTCATATTCATTTTTCCAACCATGGTCAAGTTATCTATATTCAAGTGAATCTCTTCTTCCTGCATTGGTTTTGGAAGCAATTCTTGAACTTGAGGTGGGGTTTGTGGGACCACCTTCTTTGTTGATTGGGAAGTGGTTTTCTCTAACTGAACTGAAGCTTGCTTTGTTGGCTAAGATGATTTTTTATTTTCTCAAGTATGTGGAGGAAAAATAGGAATTTTAATCCTTCTTTCATAAGTTAGGATCTCACTCTTCTTTAATTCTTTCCTCTAATATTCATTCAATTGATTAAGCACTAAGAGTCGGCCTTCTCTAGCTCCCATTTTTTGAGCTCCATCTATATGTTCCTGTTGAAATTACTAAGAAAACTGAGATGGGGGGGTGAATCAGTTGTTACTGTGCTTAAACAATTTTAAGTCAATTAATCCATTTTTAATATTTCTCCAAGTCACCATCAATATTATACAATATATGAACAACATAAATAATGACATCACTCACACATAAGATATACACAGAGATAGATTTTCACGAGGAAACCCATAAAGGGAGAAAACCTCTTCTTCTTCGAAATGATAGGCAGTCTTTTAAGTTTTGTACATCATCTATAATTGAGCACCAACTCAATGTGAGGCTACTACCTCTATTTAACAAGCTCCAACTTGATTGAGAGCACCAACTCTTTGGTTTCTCTAGCACCCACTAGAAGGAAGCAACAACTCCCTAAGTGTTCCAGCACCAACTAGATGGAAGCACCAACTTCCAGTCACATAGGCACCAACCTATATAACAGAGAACAACTGTTCTCCCTTGCACCACCCTACCACCCTAGTTTTTCTGGCTGCAACCAGATGGAAGCTATAACTCCTTGTGTTCAAGCACCCACTTGAACCTCTAAGGACAACAGTCCTCCCTAGCACCACCCTACCTCCCTGATTATAAATAAATGATTGAATAACCAACAACACATATAAATCGATTCTTACCACTTCTTCTCTGTTCTGTAAATCTGGTCTGCTTTTGACTGTTTTGCAATTCTTCTCTTCCTCTCTCTGTTCATCAATTTTGCTCTGCTTCAAGATGTTCTGCAATTCTTCTCTTCCTCTGTCTGTTCTGCAATTCTGCTCTGCTTCAAGCTGTTCTAAAATTCTTCTCTTACTTCTATCTATTCCTCATCTATTACTCATCTCTGAGTTTTATCTCACACTGCATACTTTCGGTCTCACACTGCGCATACTGTAATTTTCCCTTTCTTACAGTTCAACTCATTTTTCATTCAGAATGACCAACCATGCATAGTCATCTCATAAATTCTTTTATTCACACATGCCTCAACAACTGAATTGCCAACCAATCAAGAATCATGAATCAGTTTTGCTAACTAAATCATAACTGATCAATTAACTATGGGGTGAAACAATATCCCTCCGATCATATTCGAATTCACCTGCACCGTTGGATTACAAGAAACAAAATGTCTTTCGCATTTCGTATTTCGGCAATTCACGGTTTCGCATGTCGCGAATTCCTGTTGCAAAGCATCTCGATTCTCCAAGTTGTGATCCCCGAAATGGATCCAGATCAATGGTCCACAAAACTTCATAATTTGATCCCTTCTTTTTCTAATTGAATGGCTGACGGGATTTCGGCATTTTTCCCTTCGATTCTTCGAGACTCACAATAGTCCCTTTCGGCATTTCGTGATTTCGGTAATTCTTGTGATGAGATATCTTGACACTTCATGTCGCAATCCCTGAAACTCTGAAACTCCATGTCGCGATCCCCGAAACTCCATGTCGCAATTTTTCATTTTGGCATTTCGCGATTTCTATGGTGAAGTGTTTCGACACTCCAACTCTCAGTAACCGAAACCTACACCAAAAGTTGTTTTTCTCATTTTGGCATTTCGGCATTTCGACATTCTTGTGGTGAAGTTTTTCAAAACTCCAACTCCCGGTATCCGGAACTCCGAAATGGAGTTATTTCCTAGTCTACGAAACTCTTTGTTGATGTGCCTGTTTCGGGATTTCAACATTTCGCATTTCACGACTTCGGGACTCCTGTGATGAAGAGTCTCAACTCTTGACTCCTCCAATTCCCGGTATCCGGAACTCCGAAATGGAGTTATTTCCCAGTCTGCGAAACTCTTTTTTGATGTGCTTGTTTCAGGATTTCGGCATTTCTCATTTTGCGACTTCGGGACTCCTGTGATGAAGAGCCTTAACTCTTGACTCCTCCAACTCCCGGTATCCAAAACTCCGGTTTCCCAATCTGCGAAACTCTTTGTTGATGTGTCTGTTTCGAGATTTCGGCGTTTTGCATTTCGCAACTTCGGGACTCCTGTGATGAAGAGTCTCAACTCTTGAATCCTCCAACTCCCGGTATCTGAAACTCCGATTTCCCGGTCTGCAAAACTCCAAAATGGAGTCTTTGACATGCTCTAATCTATCGCATTTCGGGATTTTCTGCCGTGAGTTGCTTCCTTGACTCCTGGAGTTTACGTTTCTAATCTTGCCATGCCATCATCATTGCGCTGCTGGTCTTGCCACTTTCTCTTTTTCATCATTGTCGGGGTGAGCTTGCCATCAATGACAAAAAAATACTCTGCCTTCTGTCTGCCCATAATAAATATGCCAACAATCTCCCCCTTTGGCATTGATGGAAACCCCTTGAAGAACATCCAACTATACCACTGTAACATCCCAGTAGCATCCTTGATCCTTGAAATTACGAGTAGCATCCTTGAAATTACCACACTTTCTCCCCCTTTGACATCAATGTCAAAGAAGAAACATCCTCCCCCTGAGTTGTTGCAGTACATACTCCCCCTGTCAACTATGAGAATCTTAGAAATACAACAGATATTCAAAAAGTACTCCCCCTGACCAGGTGAATAGATTAGATAAAAGAAGTTATAAGCCCCAACTTTTGACGAAGATATCCAAAAGGGGTCGTTGCTAATGGTTTAGTAAAGATATTAGCTATCTGTTCTGTGGAAGGAATATAATTCATCTGAACAATTTTGTTTGTAACTTGTTCTCTGAGAAAATGGTATTTTATTGGTATGTGCTTAGATTTTGAATGAAGTACGGGATTCTTAGAGAGACTAATGGCATTGGTGTTATCACAGTGAAGTGGAATGGGATCAGTGTAAGTTACCTTCAAATCTGCAAGATTTTGTATCATCCATAAAATCTGAGTGCAGCAGGTAGTAGCAGCAATGTACTCTACTTATGTAGTTGATAAGGAAATAGATCCTTGCTTTTTACTAAGCCATGCTACTAATGAGTCACCCAGGAGGAATGCTCCTCCACTAGTGTTTTTTCTCTCATCAACACAGTTTGCCCAATCTGCATCTGAATAAGCAGTTAACTGAAAATTCTGATTTCTGGGATACCATAGACCATAATTCATTGTTCCCTTCAAGTATTTGAATATCCTTGTGACAGCTACCAAACAAATTTGTTTAGGAGCATACTAATAACAACCTACCATTCTAACAACTTGCATTATATCATGACAGGATGTTGTGATGTACAGAAGACTACCTATCATAGAGTGATATGTCCTTTGATCAACATCTGGTGAAATATCATCTTTACTGAGTTTGCAACCAACCACCATAGGTGTGCTAACAGGAGAGGAATCCTCCATCTAAAATTTCTTCAACATCTCTTTCAAATATTTTTCTTGAGAGATAAATATTCCTGCAGAACTCTGATTTACTTGTAAACCAAGAAAATATGACAGCTCTCCTATCATGGACATGTCAAATTCTGTTTGCATAGAGTTAGCAAATCACTGGACAGATGATTCATTAGTGCATCCAAAAATAATATCATCTACATAAACCAAAACAACTAGTAAATTATCACCTTCAAACTTAATGTGGAGATTGTTGTCAACAGTACCTTTCTTGAATCCTTTGTTTTGTAAAAATTTGTCCAGTCTATAATACCAAGCTCGTGGTGCTTGTTTCAGTCCATATAAGGTCTTCTTCAGCTTGCAAACATAATTAGGATTATCTGTCAATGAGAATCCTTTAGGTTGCTCCATATATACTTCTTCCTCTAGATCTCCATTAAGAAATGTTGACTTAACATCCATCTGATAAACTTTCAAGTTCTTATGACATGAATAAGCAAGAAACATTCTGATGGCTTCCAATCTTGCCACTAGTGCAAAATTTTCATCAAAGTCCTGACCTTCAACTTGTGCATACCCTTTACAGACCAATCTGGCTTTATTTCTAACAACTTGTCCTTTTTCATTCATTTTATTCTTGAAAACCCATTTGGAACCTATTACATTCTTATCTTCAGGTCTAGGGACAAGCTCCCAAGTATTTTTCTTCTCAATTTGATCAAGCTCTTCATTCATTACTCTAACCCAATCATCATGTTGGTTGGATTCATCAAATTTTTTAGGTTCAGTCATAGATAAAAAGGAAACATGAGATTGTTCTGAGTCTTTAATCAACTTCCTTCTTGTCTGAACTCCTTTATTTATATCTCCAATTATTTGATTTTCAGGATGATTCTTTCTAACAATTCTGAGAGGTGATTTTACTTCTTTCTATTGATTTATGTCAGCCTGAGTATTCGTATCTTCATCTAATTCATATTCTTCCCTTTATGATCCTTGGACCTATTCATCTTCATATTCAACTATATCTTCTGTGCTTGGTTCAACACTGCTTACATTTCTAACCGGGATTTCTTCATCAACTTTTATGTCTATACAATCAGCCAGTTTATGCAGTCTTTTATTGTAACATATGTACCCTTTACTATTTGTAGCATAACCCAAGAAGATACCTTCATCATCCCTGTCATCATATTTTCTAATATTTTCATCATTGTTCTTGATATAACATTTAATCCCAAAGACTTTAAAATGCTTGATTGAAGCAGGTCTTCCAAACCATAGTTCATAAGGAGTCTTGTCACTATGTGTCCTGAGATGAGCTTTGTTAAGGATATGAAAAGTTGTATGAATTGCTTCTACCCAATATGTCTGAGGTATGTTCCTTTCATTCATCATTGATCTTGCCATTTTCTGTACTGATCTATTCTACCTCTCAACAAATCCATTTTGTTGTGGAGTCCTTGGAATTGTGTGCTCTCTTTTGATCCCATGTTTATCACAAAACTCTTTGAAGTTCCATGAACTAAACTCTCCTCCTCTATCAGACCTTACTGCCTTTAATCTTTTTCCTGTTTGATTCTCATTCAGAGCCTTAAACACTTTGAATTTTTCAAATGCTTCATATTTTTCCTTCAAAAAGGCAACCCATGTTAGTCTAGAATAATCATCAATAATCAACATAAAATAATTTTCTTTTCATGTACCTTCTTTCCTTGATGGTCCACATAAATCCATATGTACTAACTGGAGAGGTTTTTCTATTGAAGGAAAGTTTTTAGATTTGAACTAAGTGCAAGTAAGCTTTCCTATCTGGCAGGGTTTACAAATAGAGTCTTATGGCTTTGATATCTTCGGAAGATATTTTATTTCCCCATTGTTTCTTAGCTTGATTATATGATCAAGATTTAGGTGTCCAAGTCTCCTATGCCACAGCCAACTCTCATCATACTTGCTTAAGTGGCATTCTTATTTTAACACATAGACATTGTTTTTTGTTCTTATCCATTTTGCAACTAGTTGTCTTGAATTCACATATTTTATTCTGCAGTCTTTAGAGGTAAAAACGACTTCACATCCTTGGTCACAGACTTGACTGACACTAAGCAGATTATTTTTCAGACATTCTACAAACAACACATCTTGATCTTTCCCTTTTCCATTACTCAAACTTACCATTCCTTTACCTTTTATTTTTCCTGGTGCATCATTTCCAAAAGTTACATTCCCTTATTTGCTTTCACTTAGAGTTAGAAACTTACTTTTGTCTCCAGTCATATATTTGGAACATCCACTATCAATATACTAGGGATTCTTTTGGCTTTGGACTGATAACACTAGTCCACACTTGTCATCTGCTTTCTTCTTCTAAACCTTGACATTTTCAGCAGTGGGGATCAAATTTGGCTTGCAATTCCTTAAGCGACAGTATGTAGCTTTATGTCCATAATTATGGCAGTTGTTACATTCTGGTTCACTGAATAACAGATCATAACGATTTTTATGCTCATAATTGTTGTTGTGTTTCACCTGTGTCCTTCTCCCAGTCATCACATGATTTATAGTTTGTGATTGTTTGTTGCTTGGTTGTCTCAATCTTTGTAGTGGCAGATAATTATTCCTTGAAAAACTTGATTGCTCATATCTAATTCTTAAAGAACAGTTTATAGCTTTTTCACCAAAATTAGAGCAGAAAAAACAATAACCATAGAAAAAATCTTTGTACCTTGAAAAATTTTGTCTTCTTTGAGGAGGTCGATTTCTTTCATGCCGATAATCTCTCTGATCTATAGATTCAATTCTGGTACTTTTTCTTTCAATCCTTCTTGGTGGCTGATTTTCTTTCTTTGTTTCTGTAGAGTGATTGTTGTCAATGTTTGAGGATTTGACAAACTTGATAAGTTCTTTATTACTTGGATGATCACTACTTGATCCTTCTTCATACCCCAATCCAGATTTCAACTTTGGGTTTCTTTGTTGATTTAGAATGGAAGTTAATCCTTCTGAGGCTTTAATACTTGGAAAATTTTGATGATACAATCACTTAAACTTCTCCATTTCTTTTCTGGTTTTTACTATCTCTTCTTCTAAGGCTTCACACCTCGCTTTCTTCTCTGACAATTGTTGTTTCAGTATGTCTTCTATTTTCTTTGCCTCTTCTAATTCCACTTTCAGTAGGGCAAAGTCTTCATCGGGTTGTTTACTTTCTTTATCGAAATGTATCAACAATTGTTTATGCTTTATGTTCTTAATTCTGAATCTGTCAATCTCTTCCAGTGCACAGATCAGTTTTCCTTCCATATCAACCACAACTTCTTCATCATTATCATCACTACCTATGCTTTTATTATCATAATCCTCTTTGGCCATAAGCATGAAGTCATTTACCTTATCTTCACAAGAAGAGTCACTATCGGTGTCTTCTGAGGAATTGTCATTATTTGCACTGAAACTTTTCTTCTTACTATATTTCTTGAATTTGTACTTCTTTTCATCATCAGAGTTCTGGTCATTTTTCTGATGGGGACACTTAGATCCAAAATGACCTATCTTACCATAGTTAAAGCATTTGAAGGGAAACTTGCCTTGATATTTTCCTGATCCTTTCTTTAACTTTCTCACAAATTTTGCCTCAATATCATCTAATTCTGAATCAGTATTCTTGTCTTCTTTAAATGATGTTTCTCTAGTAATGGATTTATCTTTTCTAATTCTCATTTCATATGCAGTTAAAGCTCCTAGAAGTTGATCAATGGACAGAGTTTTAAGATCATTTAGTTCTTCTATTGCAGAGACTTTTGGATTAAATTTATCAAGCAGATATCTTAAAATCTTCTGAACTAAGTGTGATTCTTCAAACTTCTCACCAAGACCCTTCATGCAATTCACAAGTTCTTCAACTCTTAAAAAATACTTGTTAACTGTTTCATCTTCATTCATCTTTAGTTGTTCAAAATTCAACCTAAATGTTTGAATTTTGGCGTATTTTACTCTCTCATTTCCTTCATAGCTACTAATAAGTTTATCCCACATTTCTTTGGCAGTTTGAAGATGCGTCACCTTTACAAAATCAGCTTCTGCAAGTCCATTCAAGATAGCATTCATTCCCTTAGCATTGAAGCTAAATTCTAACTTATCATCCTTGGAAGCTAGCACAACAAGATTTATGTATCCAGTCTCTACTACATCCCAAACATCAACACCTAAGGCCATTAGGTATGTTCTCATTCTAA
>JZKD02S0300470.1:157515-170601 GCA_000966675.3 Picea glauca | reverse complement strand
GTTCTTAAACAATTTTAGGTCAATTAAGCCATTTTTAATCTTTCTCCAAGTGACCATCAATATTATACAATATATGAACATAAATAATGAGCATCACTCACACATAAGATATACACAAAGACAGATTTTTACGAGGAAACGCATAAAGGGAGAAAACCTCTTCTTCTTCGAAATGATAGGCAGTCTTTTAAGTTATGTACATCATCTATAATTGAGCACCAACTCAATGTGAGGCTACTACCTCTGTTTTACAAGCTCCAAATTGACTGAGAGCACTAACTCTTTGGTTTCTCTAGCACCCACTAGAAGGAATCAACAACAACCTAAGTGTTCCAGCACCAACTGGATGGAAGCACTAACTTCCAGTCACACAGGCACCAACCTGTATAACAAAGAACAACTATTCTCCCTTGCACCACCCTGCCACCCTTGTTTTTCTGGCTGAAACCAGATGGAAGCTACAACTTCCCGTGTTCAAGCACCCACTTGAACCTCTAAGGAAAAAAGTCCTCCCTAGCACCACCCTACCTCCCTGATTATAAATAAATGATTGAATAACCAACAACACAGATAAATTGATTCTTACCACTTCTTCTCTGTTCTGTAAATCTAGTCTACTTTTGACTGTTCTGCAATTCTTCTCTTCCTCTGTCTGTTCTACAATTCTACTATGCTTCAAGTTGTTCTACAATTCTTCTCTTCCTCTGTCTGTTCTGCAATTATTCTCTGCTTCAAGTTGTTCTGCAATTCTGCTCTTCCTTCCGCCTATTCCTCATCTATTACTCATCTCTTATTTTTATCTCACACTACGCATACTGTCGGTCTCACACTGTGCATACTGTAATTTTCCCTTTCTTACAATTCAACTCATTTTTCATTCAGAACAACCAACCGTGCACAGTCGTCTCATATCTTCTTTTATTCACACACGCCTCAGCAACTGAATCGCCAAACGATCAAGAAACATGAATCACTTTTGCTAACTGAATCGTAACTGATCAATTAACTGTGGGGTGAAACAATATCCCTCCGATCATATTCGAATTCATCTGCACCGTTGGATTACAAGAAACAAAATGTCTTTCACATTTTGTATTTTGGCAATTCGTGGTTTCGCATGTCGCGAATTCCTGTTGCAAAGCATCTCGATTCTCCAAGTTGCGATCCCCGAAATGGATCCAGATCAATGGTCCACAAAACTTCATAATCTGATCCCTTCTTTTTCTAATCGAACGACTGACGGGATTTCAGCATTTTTCCCTTCGAGTCTTTGAGACTCACAATAGTCCCTTTTAGCATTTCGCGATTCCGACAATTCTTGTGATCAGATATCTTGACGTTTCATGTCGCAATCCCCAAAACTCCGAAACTCCATGTCACGATCCCCGAAACTCCATGTCTCAATTTCGCATTTCGGCATTTTGCGATTTCTGTGGTGAAGTGTTTTGACACTCCAACTCCTAGTAATCGAAACCTACACCAAAAGGTGTTTTTTGCATTTCGGCATTTCGGCATTTCGGCATTCCTGTGGTGAAGTGTTTCGACACTCCAACTCCCGTTATCCGGAACTTCGAAATGGATTTATTTCCCAGTCTGCCAAACTCTTCGTTGATGTGCCTGTTTCGGGATTTCGGCGTTTCATATTTCAGGACTTCGGGACTCCTGTGATGAAGAGTCTCAACTCTTGACTCCTCCAACTCCCGGTATCCGAAACTCCAAAATGGAGTTATTTCCCGATCTGCGAAACTCTTTGTTGATGTGCCTGTTTCAGGATTTCGGCATTTCACATTTCGTGACTTCGAGACTCCTATGATGAAGAGTCTCGACTCTTGACTCCTCCAACTCCCGGTATCCAAAACTCCGGTTTCCTGGTCTGTGAAACTCTTTGTTGATGTGCCCGTTTCAGGATTTCGGCGTTTTGCATTTCGTAACTTCGGGACTCCTGTGATGAAGAGTCTCAACTCTTGACTCCTCCAACTCCCGGTATCCGAAACTCCGATTTCTCGATCTGTGAAACTCCAAAATGGAGTCTTTGACATGCTCTGATCTATCACATTTCAGGATTTTCTGCCGTGAGTTGCTTCCTTGACTCCTGGAGTTTATGGTTCTGATCTTGCCATGCGATCATTGTTGTGCTGCTGGTCTTGCCACTTTCTCTTGTTCATCATCGTCGGGCTGAGCTTGCCATCAATAAAAAACAAATACTCTGCCTTCTGTCTTCCCGTAATAAATATGCCAACAGTTCCTGTGTAGTACCTAAGGGTTCACCATCATCCTCATCCTGAAAGGAAAACATTGTATCCATGAAATTGATATTGTCATGAAGGTCTTCTTCTCATCTTGGAGATTCTTCCTCCAGATGAGGTTCTTGGCAAGGATAACATCATGGTAGTTCCTCCAAGTTCACCATCTCAATAGGGTTCAATGTGTTAGGATCCTTTGCCTCTTGTTGAGGTTTTTCTTTCCAACCCGTGGGTTCTTTCCTAATGAATAGGTGCCTTGGAGTAGATTGATTCCTTTCCAAATTTGTCAACTAGCTCATAACCTGATTTTGAGTTTGGAAAAATTGAGTACTCATATAATTAATCTTTTAGGATATGAGAGCAATTGGGCTTGGTGCATTGTTTGTAGTTTTTTTTTTGTTTTTGGTTATGTTTTGGCACAAGGATACTGAAAAGGATTGAACTTGGAGCAAAAAATATCCTCCTCAATGTCTACATTATACTCTTAATATTCTGCCAAGATGTGTAGTTTCATGTCCCTTAGAATGAAACCAAACTTCCCTTCAAAGGAATTGACATACAGAAGATGGAAAGTTGTTGCGGTACGGAGCAAATCCTGGGGGATTTGGCTGTAGTTTATCAAATATGGTATCAAACTCACTCACTATCTCGTTCTCCTTTTTCTTTATCTGGTTGAACTTGTTCATTATCATTCCACTATCTTTCTTCAGTGACCACCTCCTTTTGAACAACTTAGTGAAGTCTTCATATGTGGTGAGGTGATTATCTGGAAAGACATCAAACCACCTATGGGCATCTTCAGTGAGGGATGTTGCTAGAAAATTCATTGCAACATTTTCATATTCCACTCCTTCATTTTTCATGTCTCAACCAATGGCATGTAGATGTTGTTCTACGGTGATTACATTGTTCCCAGAAAACTTTGGTAACCATTTGTTGATTTATTTAGGCATGGTATTGGGATATCCAGTGATGGTTGTCATTTTCAAGGGATTATAAAGGTCATTTTCCCAAGGAATATCCATTGGTGCAGGGGGATGTTACCGTGGAAACATTTTTTGAAAATGAGGGAATGGAAAGGAGGCTTTCTTCGGTAAGTTTTGGAAGGTTTGAATCTTCCAGGGGGAAGTGTCTTTCGGGAAGAAGGATTTTGGGATGGTGGAGTTGCCAGATGAGGCTTAGCTCATCAAGGAAAGGGAAAGGGAAATTCCCTCAATTGGAGTCGTCAAGAAACCTAGGGGTAAAAGTATTTGGGATCAAATATTTCCAAGATTTTGTTAGGTCACAGAAGAGGATTCAAAATCCTCCCTGACAACGATGCCAAAATGTTATCACACAAATTGTAGGTTGGGAAACTCCTGACCCAATACACAATATGGTGATAAATATGGGAATACCTACCTACTATCACCTTATATAGGTACTCCCCTCAATTTAGAGATGACTAAATCACCTCAAGGGGGGAATCCCGGGTGACCCTAGGGGGGATTAAGACAGAGGATGAAGAGATATTTAGAGGAACCACTTAGGTCATCGATGAAAGAAGTATGAGGGCTTGTAAATGAGTCTTGATGAATATAAATCATTTCCAGAGACTTGATTACCTGCACCAAAGTGTTACACCTACCCAAGACAAGACACAAAATCGAGATACAAGCCCAAAAATCAAGTGTACAAGCAAGTGAAGCTTGTTGTCCTATATTGCAGAAGTAAACAAAAGTATATATCAGCAAGGATAAGAGTTAGTTACCACATATTTAACCATCAAAATTAGCAATTATTTGTTGGACAATGAAGCAATAAATCTATAGATAACTTTCCAATATTCAAGCACAAACTTTGATGGTAAAAGAGGGTTGATAGATAGTGTTTTCAGAGAATTATTGTAACAGCCAAATGTCTGTAGAAAATATTTGTTACAACATCAATTTCCAACCATGAAAATTGACAAGTAAACCATCAACAAGATAAACAATGATTAGTAGAATAAAAGTGCAAGTTTACAAGTAATTTCCATGGTTGAAAATCAAGTTAAAGTAAGAATTTGAAAGTGTTTTGTTGCAACCCTAATGGCTGTAGATTTTAGTTTATTATAACCAAGGAACTACTAGGCCAATCAAGATGCCATAGTGGCTTTATCAAGATTAAGACACCAAGAAAATATTCCAACTTGAACAATTTCAATATCTCTCAAAATCAAGTGTACCAATGCAAGTAATTTATATCCCCAATGAAAAATTTATATTAGTGCCTTGCCAAAATGACTTATGGAGTATTCTTGTATTGGGTTAGGCCTAATACTTCTCAAGGGGTGTAATCCATTTTACTCCCTTGAGAAAGTAAACCTAACAAGGTAAATCTAGGAGGGTGTGAGCCCCTTTACTCCTCCTAGAAACCTTTGCATAAGCTTATCCAATCAACAACAATGATAACTTGGTGGAGGGTATAATAATTTTTATTCCTCCAAGGATCTAGCCAAGAACAACCATGAAAAAAGAAAGAGGAACTAACAATATGCAAATTCTTATTGTTGGATAGTTGGTTGTCATTGATGTTTTTGGACAGTTGGTTGTCATTGATGTTGTTGGACAATTGGTTGTCATTGATGTCAACAATCAGTGGTTGTCAATGATGTCAACATATGTGATGGGTGTATTTGGAGAAGTATCCAAAGTGGTCCCCTTATGGCATATCTCTAAGAATGGCTCTCACGGGAAGACGCTTTGAAGAAGTCTACAATAAACCCATAGGTGTGGTCATGAAGCCTGAAGTTGTTTCATAAATAAGGACATGAAGGACAGTGTAAATGTAGGTAACACACTCATAGATGGATAGTCCTCGTCATGTTGTTTCCAACGGTAGGTGAAACGTCGCGTAGTTCCTCACAGTTGAGGAGTTATGATGTCATGAAGATGGAAGCCCCAAATATGGGATAAGAAGCCTCGAAGAATGGTTAAGAAGCTCCTAAATAGTTACAAGTCTTTAGTCAAAGGGTAAAGTGGTTGTAACAAGAAATTTCAAGATGGCCTAAATTTAAGAAAAGAGGTTACTTAGAAAAAGTATATATACACCACAAGAAGCCTCTCATTAGCACATTCACACACACATTTTATTGAATGTCTTCTATGTGAGTAAGTGATTCCTATCTGAGGTAACCAAGGAGATCTTAGGTGAATTTCATAGGTAATATGAAGTGAATATGGGATAAATTCCAAGGGAGGATGAAGTATTGTGATGATGTGTTCTAAGGTATGTTATTTAAAATCCATCTTACCATTTTTTCCATAACGCTTTTTATAGAATGAATCAGATAGAGAAAATTGGATGTTGTTGAGAGGACATATAAAGGTACCTATGGTAAAAATTTCATCTTCTGGGTCGTTGTATTTTTGGATATACACTCTATGGAAGATAGAGTTTTTGGCTAGTCCTGAAACTACTCTCAAACACGTGTTCCAGGTAAAATAGTCATAACTTATCCATAGATGATTAAAATTATATGAGAAAAATTGCAGTGGAAATATAACAATGTGTAGTATCGTTTGTGCGATTTTTAGAATAAGATATCAAATATAGAGTGTGGGAAATGTTGTACAAGTTTTCTCTCCATAATAGGATAAAATTTAGGAAGGTTTTTTATTTTCACTATAACGTTTGTTCTGAGAAGTTTCAGACCCTAAAATTTTGAGGAGATGGAACAAAGATCTCAGATTATATGTGGTTAAAATTTCATACCTTTATTCATTACAGGTACGGAGTTATGCTTGTTGAATTAGGATTTGTGACTAATCCAAAACTACTCCCGTGAGACTAAGGTAAAGTTTGATTAAGATGTTATTCTCTTGTTGCTAAAGTTGAGGAAGAGCTACAAGTCTATAATATTGTGTATCAGGTCAACTACAGGATTATAGGTATGCTTATATTGTTATGGTATATGTCATGGTAGTGATTTTGCATGGTACCCCTTGGTGATAGTATGATACATTGTTAGAGACGCATCTTGGATACTTAGCGTATGGATTGTTGTAGGGTATATGAGTGATATGGCACATGTTTGATGGTATCTCTTGGTACATGGTTTATGGATGTTGGCACATGCTTGAGGAACATGGTTTGAGGTACATCTTGGTTACTTGTTGATTATGTGATGGCCATGCTTTTGGTACCTTGTTGAGGCATTGCTATATGTTTGAGGCACATCTTTGGTGCATGGTGTGAGGCATATTCTTGGTACATGTATGAGGTACATGGTTGATGTACTTGGTATGGTACATGGTTGGTGCATGGTATGGTACAATTTGATGTACATGGTTGATGTACAGGTATGGTACATATTCTTGTTGATGGTTGATGTACATGATTTGGTGGTGGTTTTGGTATTCATGTTGTTAGCCCATGAAATGTTCAGGAGACAAAAATTCTTACCTTATTCCATGTAAGAGTCTTGGTGTCATGATAGTATTCATCAACATGAAAGAAATAGGGGTCAACATTGGTATCCTAAACCCTAGCCATTTTCAATTTTTTTATACCAAAGGAGCAATTTACAGTTTCCTCATTCAACAGTAACCTTATCCACTATATTACTATGTGCTGCAAACTGTGCAATGCAAATTGTTGCTGCAAACTCTTTGTTTTCTGATAGATCAAACCTTCCTCAATCAAGATTCATCTAGGTCGAAGGTTTTAACCTGTCAACTCATCTTTTTCTCCTCATACGTGGAAAATATTGCAAAATTTTCATAAAAACCTTGATCAATTCGCACTGCAAACTGGCGCTGCGAACTTAACCACTGGTGCTACAAACTGTCTAATCTACACATAGTTGCTTTAATTCTGCATGTATGAAGCCTCATACAAGTTGGATTTATGTTCTTCTTTTCTCACCTCCTACTTGTAGCTTGTTCATCCTCCAACTGTTGTTGTGCATACAATTACAACTTAAGTGATGATTTTGGGTCTTGAGCTAAATGTAGCATCTTCATATGATTTCCCCAAGGTTAATTCATGTTTCAAGAGGTTTGTAGCAAACTCTAGAAGGTTTTTCCCAACTTCTTATGCAATTTTTAAAGTTTGGAATCATTTTGGAGGTAAAAAATCACCTATAAGAAAGTTCACAATGCGTGTTGTCAAAGGCACTGCAAACTGATATTTTGGGACAATTTGCAACAATTAGTACACAACAGAGTCATTATTTCATCCTAACTTTTCAATTTTGATCTGGGTTCTTTTTAAAAAAAATTTTAAGATGAATCATTATATCATAGACTTGATGACAAAAAATTATCCGGACCCAATGCATTGTTTGGGAAAAAAGTTGAAATCATCACCTACAGAAAAATTTGCAACGCATGTTATCAAAGGTGTTGCAAACTCTAATAGTTTAATAAATATGAGTTGTAGGAGGGATTCCACCTGTCTGAGGGGGATCAAATGGTTTCCTAGGAGGTATTTGGACATGATGGACATTTGTTCTATCACCAAATCAAGCAGCATGACCTGTTTCAAAAGACATTTATCAAAGTAGACAAGATCCAAAAAAATAGGAGCTAGGTGGATTTTTTGTTTCACCTTGTTGTAACAACTCCTAGAGAAAAGGGAATCCAATGCAACCACTTGGGATTTGAACTCTTTAGATTAGGAAGGATGATACACTATATATAGGAGTTTTTTTTTTTAGTAAAGGGTTGGATTCATGATCCAAGAGAGGAGAGAGATGGAGAAGAAGTTTAGTTGCTCATTTGTAAGCTTGAGGGTCTGTTTGTAATCAACATTTCTGCTATTAAATATTCATGAGAGTTGTTTATCAGATTGTATTATTTGTTTTTCATTTCTCTTGTCATCCTCTTGCTTGAATATATTGCAGGTTTTGAGGATCATAGTTTCCATTGATTGATGGATTCATGGACAACAAAGGATCTGCTATAGTTTCCCCATTAAATCATTGTTTATTGTTTAAGAAATCTTTAATCTGTTTGCAAAAAGGATCTTTGTACAATGGATGTTCTTCCTTTTGTCATATTCTCTATGATTATACCCATAATTATATAAAACTTTTATCTGGCATACAATTTAAATTCCTTTGATCTATAGGATGTTATGACTCCATGCCCAATGGAATTCCTCCGTAGATAATTTGTTGCCCTCTCCCTTTCTTACTCAGTCTTGTTGATCCACTCAAGTATAAAAAAATTTAACCATTTATATTATGATGGGTATTAGTCTTACACCTACAGTAGTCTAGGTGTGACTTTTAGTGCTAACATTTTTTGTGTTGTTGTCAGGGACGAAGTTGAAGATCTTCCCTGGGATGTACGACATAGATTACTACTAGTTCTTGATGGTGAGCAAGGATTGGTGATAGAACAGACTGCAATTTTTCACCATGGAGACTCCACACATTTGAATAACTTGTTGGTGATTCAAATCAAGTTATAGGACTCCACTAAGGAATGAGCTCAAACAGAAAATGGAAGGAAGACACATGAAGTCCAGGTATCATTATATTAGTTTTATTCAAGAGCTCATATTCTTTTTTATCAATTATTTCTTATCATTTCCTTCATATATCAGGAGAATCATCCTTAGCTTTGTTTACTCTAATGACCATAATCCTACTAATGTATACCCCTCTTTGAAAGAAGAAGGTATGCATTCTTCTTACATAGTTGATGTTGACCCTAGTCCTTCATCTGAAACATATGAGAGTAATTTTTGTATTCAAATCCTTGTTAAACATGATCAGCCCTGTAAACACGTGAATGATACAGTTGATTCACCACCTTCTCTGATCATAGTACCATATTCTACCACCACTTCTGGAATTTGCAATCAATCCATTAAACCTCACTTTCAGCCTACTGATGTTCAGTCCAAAAAAAAGAGAAAAAATGTTTAAACCCTTAAAGTTTCCATCTACTCTTCATCCTTACCCTTCCAAGTTTTTAGAATATCTGCCTCTTTTTGTTGGAGAAGATCATATTATAGTTGAGAATTATTTGGGAGATTTTTAGAATGTCATTGACAATTTGCAAATCATGCATGAGGATGTTGTTATGAATTTATTTGCAAAATATTTGGTTGGATATGTTGCTTTGTAGTTTAAAAATCTAGAGGTTGGTTCCATTGGTTCGTGGGATGAGTTATTTGGTGCATTTTCAAGGTACTAGGGAGACAACAAATCTCTTGACCAGTACTTAGCTGATTTTTATGATTTGAAAACAGGGGAGGATGAAGCTCTTGTTATTTTCAAGATAAGATTTTAAAGTTTTTATTGCAGCATGCCTTTAGATATCCGACCTCCTGAAATTGTTGCTAGACCGTGTTATGTAAAGAATCTTCATCCAGATTTGTCTCTCCTTCTCCTAGAAAGGAAGTATGTCACCTTGCAACAAATTTTCATTGATGCTCAAGAGGTTGAGGATAATCTCAAAGCTTGCGGAAAATTTTCAGATCAAGTTAAGGATGAGGAGTGGAATGCAAACATAGCTAACAGTGAACATGAACAAGAAGGATGCCATGAGAAGGAGTTGGCAGAGAAGCATGTTGAGGAGCAATATTTTGTCTTTAATTGTGTTATTTAGGATCTTCAAAAATCCTTTTGTTTACCTGTATATGATGAGTACAATAACTATGATGATGTTGATTTTCAAAAAATATCAGAAATATCCTTTCATCCAGAAAAGGATTCTTGTCAACAGTCTTATGAAATCATTCATCCCATTCATGACAATTATGACCTCTGTCATAGGGAAAATTGTGAATCAATTGGAGGTAAGTCATTTCCCTTATGATTTTCATCATTTAAGATTTTGAAATAAAAATTTGAAGTTGCTTATAGAGCAGAGAGAGTTGAGCTGCAAAATCACACAATTGTTTTGGAACATAATGATAACATTATAAGTCGACAACAACCTTTCCATGTTCTTAGTGATCCTATGGTTCTGTATATGGAGAATTTATTGATGTTTAAATGCATGATAAGGAAAATAATCAGACTGTTTCCATTTGTTCTGAGAATGATCTTGCATTTGAAAACTTAGAACAACAAAAATTAGCATTTGAAGAAAAGGATACATTGAAGAAAGAAGATTGTATGTTACTCTATACTTGTGAACAAGAAGGAACTATAGACACAGGTTGTCCTTTCCTTTTTATTGATCAACAAGTGGTATTCACACATATTCTTCAAGATCCTTTTGCATTTATGTTGGACACATCAAAGAAAGAGACTTATGAGTTAACTAGAATCAGTCAGTGAAATTGGTTCTTCAAAGTGGATAAGTTTTCATATTGGATTTAATTTTCAGTCTGAATTTCCATTAAGCAGGGTTATGAAATGAATTCAATCAATAGACAATGTCCTTGCATTGTTGCACTGGATTTTTGATGTCACTTAATCAAGCATCTCAGAGATCAGGTTAGAAGTAGGGGAATAAGCTCATCATATCAACAATTTTGTTTCTTTTAGTTTCTTGGTTTGCAGTAGATAAATAATAAGACTTTGTATACCAATGGATAAGGCACTGGAATTGCAATGTTCTTGGAAACTAACAGCGAGCATTTCATCCCCTATGGAGCCAATGTTAGCACATGAAATGTTCAGGAGTCAAAAAATTTGACTTTATTCCATGTAAGAGTTTTGGTGTGAAGATAGTGTTCATCATCATGAAAGAAATAGGGGTCAACATTGGTATCCTAAACCCTGAACATTTTCAATTTTGTTATACCAAAGGAGAAATTTACAGTTTCCTCTTTCAACAATAACCTTATCCACTATATTAATATGCGTTGAAAACAGTGCACTGCAAACTCTTTGTTTTCTGATATATCAAACCTTCCCCAATTGAGATTCATCTAGTTCCGAGTTTTTAACCTTTCAACTCATATTTTTCTCCTTATACGTGGAAAATCTTGCGAGCTTTTCATGAAAACCTAGTTCAATTCGCGCTACAAACTAACTCTGTGAACTTAACCATTGGTGTTGCAAACCCTCTGTTTTACACAGAGTTGCTTCAATTCTGCCTATCTGCAGCCTCATCCAAGTTGGATTTATGCTCTTCTTTTCTCACCTCCTACTTGCAGCTTTTTCATCCTCCAACTATTGTTGTGCATACAATTACAACTTAAGTGATGATTTTGGGTCTTGAGCTAAATTTAGCATCTTCATATGATTTCTCCAAGGTTAATTCATGTTTCAAGAGGTTTGTAGAAGACTCTGGAAGGTTTTTCCCAACTTATTATGCAATCTTTAAATTTTGTTATCATTTTCGAGGTAAACAAGCACCTACAGGAAAGTTCGCAGTGCGTGTTGTCAAAGGCGTTGCGAACTGGAAATCTGGGACAGTTTGCAGCAATTAGTACACAATAGAGTCATTATTTCACCATAACTTTTAAATTTTGATTTTGATTCTTCTGAATTTTTTTGTGGAGATGAATCATTATATCATGGACTTGCTGACAAAAAATAAGCCTGACCCAGTTCGTGGTTTGGGAGAAAAGTTGAAATCATCACCTACAGGAAAGTTCACAGGGCATGTTGTTAAAGGCACTGCAAACTCTAACAATTTGATAAATCCAAGTTGTAGGAAGGATTCCACCTATCTAAGGGGGTTTGAATGGTTTCCTAGGAGGTATTTGGACATGAGGGACATGTGTTCTATCACTAGATCAAGCAACATGACATGTTTCAAAAGACATTTATCACAATAGACAAGATCCAAAAAAATAGGAGCTAGGTGTATTTTATGTTTCACCTTGTTGTAATAGCTCCTAGAGAAAAAGGAATCCAATGCAACCACTTGGGATTCAACCTCTTTAGAGTAGGAAGGATGATACACTATATATAGGATTTGTTTTTTTGAGGAAAGGGTTGGATTCGTGATCCAAAAGAGGAGAGAGCTGGAGGAGAAATTTAGTTGTTCATTTGTAAGCTTGAGGGTCTGTTTGTAATCAACATTTCTGCCATTAAATATTCATGAGAGTTTTTTATCAGATTGTATTCTTTGTTTTCCATTTCTCTTGTCATCCTTTTGCTTGAATATATTGCAGGTTTTGAGGATCATAACTACCATTGATTGATGGATTCATGAATAGAAGAGGATCTGCTATAGCTTTCCCATTAAATCATTGTTTATTGTTTAAACAATCTTTAATCTGTTTGCAGAAATAATCTTTGTACGATAGATGTTCTTCCTTTTGTCATATTCTCTATGCTTCTACCCATAATTATATAAAACTTTTATCTAGTATATAGTTTAAATTCCTTTGATCTATAGGATGTTATGACTCCATTCCCAATGGAATTCCTCTACAGACAGTTTGTTTCCCTCTCCCTTTCTTACTCAATCTTGTTGATCCACTCAAGTATAAAATTGTTTTAACCATTTATATCCAGATGGGTACTAGGATTACACCTACAACATTCTAGGTGTGACTTCTAGTGCTAACACATGTGAGTGGATCTGGGTACAATTTGTTGATGATGTTATATCAGTGACAGATATAGTGATAGGTTGGATGATTGGTTGATCATTAGTGACAGGTTGATGTGACAGTGGTAGTCACATGCTGATGTGATAGTGACAATGTCAAGTTGGTTGATGTGACAATGACAGTGACAGGTTGGTTGATGTGATAGTGACATGTTGGTTGATGTATCAATGACAGTGGAAGTTACAGGTTGATCAATGGTAGTAACAGTGAGTCTACACTTACATTTCAGGGTGACAGGACGAGGAAAGGAAAGGGGGTCATAGCCTACTTCCAATTGGTGCCGGAGAACTCAAGGAGTTGGTGCTTCCTTCAAGTTGGTGCCTATAAATAAGAGGTTCGTAGCATCCTT
>JZKD02S0300470.1:123743-139485 GCA_000966675.3 Picea glauca | reverse complement strand
GAATTCAGATGCCCTCCTGGCTCTTCGTCTACTCAAGCAACCTCGTGCTGAGCCTTCAAGGTGTTCAACGACCCTGTGAAGATCCCTCAATGGACTCTTCCTTTAAATTATAGAACTCAAGGAGTTCTCTTCTCTTCTGTTCCTGTCTGCACAATGTCTCAATGCCCACCTGGAAAAGTGTCAAGAATCCTCAGTGATTCTGACTTCTTAAGAACTCACAACATAGTTCTTCCTCTGTGCACTCCTAGAACTGGCTCAATTCCCTTATGGCAGAGCTTCACATAACTCCTCAGATCTTCTGTCTGCAACTATGTATCTCCTACACAACCTTACCTCCTGAGGTGTTCAACAACCTCACAAGTCTTTTCTGAGTTGTTGATTCCAGTTTCTGTGGTGCAGCACGTCTTTGTTTGAACCCGCAGAATTCAGAAGTGCTTCAGTACACTAGTATTTAGAGACCGCAGTACTCTGTCACGCTCTCATGGCATGAAACCTCAAAGACCTTCGCCTGAAATCAAACACACTCCTACAAATGAAAACCTACAATGTACATCTACAACATACATTCATATCATATGAAGAACACTCACAGACATTCATTTAACACATAGTTTTGCAGGAAAAACTGCTCTTTGTATTAAATATGGCAAATGCCTGTATTTACAAGGTGTTCCTGAGCACGACCTGTAACAAGGTCTCGGCTCCTTCTCTTGTGCACTCTACTCGCATATTCTATCTCAAATCTCTCAACTCTTTTTTCTCCCTACCTTACCAAATGAGATACCGTTGATCTTTTAACATGAGGGGGCTCTTAGAGTGCTTCCCTCCAATCTACCTACCCTATTCAATTACATTGAATGGGTTGTCTAGTCTGCTATCCGGATATAGATCTCAGCCTTACAAACATTAAAGGCCTACCTTATCTACAGCCTGCGCAAAGGCATAGATTCACATCTCAACAACTTAACATTAAATTACATTCAATTCTAAATCAAAATGAGGACACCGCCTCTCTTTAGCTTTGAATGCGTGCTCTTGACGTGGTTGGTTGGTTGGTTGGCTGACATGGAGAGATGCTCCTGCATCACCTAGAGATGGAAGCAACCACGATCCTATGTGACAACCAGAGATGCATAAATATGAAAAAAATCCTGTATTCCATGACAGGTTGAAGCACATAAAGATTCACTATCATTACATCCATGACATGGTGCAGAGAGGAGCCTTGAAGCTCCTGTATGTTAGCACAAATGAACAGGTTGCTGATGTGTTGACCAAACCTCTATCTCGTGTAAAGTTTGAACACTTTCGAGATAAGATTGGTATAGTCCAAAAGGACCCTCCCTGAAAGGCTAAGTATATATGATTTCTTGCTTCTGACCTCGCTGTTAGACGTAAAGCAAGATGATATCTATGTTCCTTGCTTCTGACCTCGCTGTTAGACGTAAAGAAAGATGATACGTGTGTTCCTTTCTTCTGACCTCACTGTTAGACATAAAGCAAGATGATTCCTTTCTTTTGACCTCACTGTTAGATGCAAAGCAAGATGATTCCTTGCTTCTGACCTCACTGTTAGACATAAAGCAAGATGATTCCTTGCTTCTGACCTTGCTGTTAGACACAAAGCAAGATGATGTGATGTGTTCCTTGCTTCTGACCTCGCTGTTAGACATAAAGCAAGATGATTCCTTTCTTCTGACCTCACTGTTAGACGTAAAGCAAGATGATATGTGTGTTCCTTGCTTCTGACCTCGTTGTTAGACGTAAAGCAAGATGACTCCTTGCTTCTGACCTCGCTGCTAGACGTAAAGCAAGATGATGTGTGTGTTCCTTGCTTCTGACCTCGCTGTTAGACGTAAAGCAAGATGACTCGTTGCTTCTGACCTAGTTGTTAGATGTAAAGCAAGATGATGTGTTCCTTGCTTCTGACCCAGTTGTTAGACGTAAAGCAAAATGATGTATACCATGCTTCTGACCTAGTTGTTAGACGTAAAGCAAGATGCGACTTGCACTGAGCTACCAACTTAACAGCTGTGACATAGAGCCAGTTTAGTACTGTGATGGGCTAGCCTAGTGCTGTGATGAGGTATCACTTTATACTGATACATATTGATGCAAATGATGATGGCATTCCTTTGAGAATGATGATGCTACCGATGAAGAAAACTTCCAATGATTTATAGATACGCCAACCCAGATGATATTGATGATGTTGTCCTCCCACTTGATGTTGTTGATGATGTTGTCCTCTCTCTCTCGCATGATGCTACTGAAGAATACCCTTCTTGTTAAGGGGGAGTGTTGAAATATTGTAACTGCAAAGAGTATTCTTAATATTTTTGATATATTATTTATAGGATCAATCCTCATTGTGAATTGATCATGTCGGTTATTGTAATAGGACCAAATCCCCTTTTGCGGATTGGTTAATAGACAATTATAATAGGCAGAATAAGAAGTCGGCCCCAGCAGTTAATAAGAAGACCCAGAAATATAATAAAGGTGGGTTTACCCACCCAGTTGGAGAAGTCGGCCCTACCAGTGAAAAGACACTTCACACGTGCCAGACTTGTATAAATAAAGGAGGCTAGCGCCTCACTTAAACATAACTCACTTGCTTAGTTTGAGAGACAAGTTCTGATCTGTTACCAGCAAAGGAGAGAGAGAGAGTGGCTCATATCTTGGAGAGGACTTTATGTTTTAGCATAGAGATCTCTTGGCATTGTATTGGCTATCTATATTAAGGAAGTTTTGCTGGGTTTTCTTCCCCTAGAGGGTTTCCCAGGATAAATGTTGTGTCTCTTGTGATTGTGTATTTCTCAGTGATATTGGATTATGCTATTGTTATCTAATGAAATGCAAACATCTATAATAATGGCTTAAACATTAACAGAAGTCACAAGTTCAAATAGAGAGGGGGGTAGGATATGTATACCTCCGTAGACTTTACTAATCAAATCGTTGGGCAAAAGAGGTCCCTTATCCCATAAACAAGGAGGTCTCATACATCAATTTGGTGTTTGGCTTGATTCTCACCTTAAAAATAAATTATTATTATTATTATCATCATATTTATTTAATAATATTTTTGGTTAAGATTTAACATATAATGTTTAATGGATTTCAATTAAATTAAAAAAATACCTTGGAAAACAAATTTAAGTTATTTAAGTTGGTTGGGATGAATTTAGTTTTACTTAATAATAATATAGAATTAAGATAAAAGCTAAAAAGATGATGTGAATTGTATGATGAAGATATTGAACCGAACTCCCCTATATACCTGCACCTCTCAATTAAACAAACCTCCCATTCTAATCAAATACTGTTTGTTACATCACATTAAAAACCATCAAATCCGATTTAATTCGAAGCTTGCCTTCTTTCGTCTGGTTTGGTTAAAAGAATCCCAGTTTTTCTTCCAAAGGATACGGTAACCCACCAGGATTCGACCCTGACGCCCTTTCAATAACCAGTTTACGTCCACGTCCTCACCAATAATTGCTTTGGTTTCAATGTCGTCGGCTCTCCAGCGTGCTTCGACTCTTTCAATTATGTCAGGCTCAGTTTGGTGGCGATGGCCATTGGCCGGCATTTGCAAGTCAAAAACAGTTGGAATTGTACCGACTCACGCCGTAAAAAGTAATAAACTTCTGGATTTAGGTGAGCTGGTCGGCAGATTGATTAGACTGCGGCATCTTCTTCCATTCTTTCAGTTTTAATGTTTGAAAAAATTGTGTTTGTTAAAAGTTTTATTTTTTTTTAGTGTTTTTGTTGGAATCCGCCATTTAAATTTGGATAAATTTTTTATCTTTTATTATTTAAATTGTATTTTTGAATGCAGAGTAATACAAAATTCATGAAGCACTTCCATTATATAAGTCACTCAAATCTTTAGATTCAACCATAATTCACCGAATTTCGAACAAAATCAAAGGATTCATTCTAACTTCCCACCGGCTTGAGTGACGTTAAAATGAGCCACTATGCAAAATTTATTACAACTTTCATTTTGAACAGCCAATTAGCAGAAGCAAAAAGAAGTTTTCAAATAATTAAAAAATCAAATCCTAATGTCAAAACCTGTGAAATCCTCTCACAATATTTTGTTCAATGCTCAACTAATAGCTGGTCAATAGATGATAAAAAAAGCCTTTATGAAATGATGATTTTTTTCAGGGATATTTGATTCAAAAAAGGTTGTATAATGGAAGTCCATTTTTACATTTAGAAATAGATTTTGAACAATATAAAATAGTGATTCATATCACTTGATTTCTATAAAAAATAAAAACAATGCCAAATTAAGCATCGTTGCTATGCTGAGATGAATTATTTTATGTCTTAAAAAACTTGGAATTTTTTTTATGAATTTACCCAAACTTTGAATCCAAGACTATCTAAGCCATGAAAATTATCTTCAATATTTAAGCTATATATTAGACCTAAGTAGTATTTATCATGACTGAATTTTTTTATGTCTTTTTTCAAACATGGAAAAAAAAAACCATCAAAACAAATCATTCTATCTATCTAAATTTGAAAAATTAAAAAAATAAATTATTACTAATAAATAAAAGAAAATAAAATAGAGATTTCCTTTTTCTAGAATTATTTAGTGTACGGGAAACGCATCTCCATACCCAACTCCATGTTTAATAATGCATGGAACTTGGTTTTAACAGCTTATGTGAGGCCTACTTTAAAATAAAATAATTCATGTTGACTTAATTAAAGCTCCTTTAAATATTGAAAAATCTGCATTCCATTTTTTTATCTTTTTTTTCTTAATAGATGATGGATTAAAATTAATGTACACTGATTTTAAACCATTCCAACATTAAATTTTTATCAGTTTTATTACATATATCAGTATGTTTCATATTTACATTAAAATTTATTGGTTTTATGTACATTCATCATCTATTTCATCATTATTAATAATCCATGACAATTAAATATTAAATTTTTTGTCTAATTGTTTTAAGTTTTGGTTTTTTTTTTTAAATCAGGTGACAGAAATTTATACCAAATCATAACTTTTTGTTGTTTAAATTGTATTTTTGAATGTAGAAATGAAATCAGGGTGTTGAAAAACCCCTAAAACATTCCGATTAAGATTATACAGAAATAGTCATTCAAATTTTAGCATGAATGGATAAACGATTTTGGTTTTCATCTGGATTAGTCTTTGCTTAAAAAAACTTTGTATGGTATTTAAGTAATTAAAATCATTATGAGTTAAGATATTTAAAGAATCAAAATCATCCAAGAATCGCATCTCTTTAAGCCACACTAACTCGCATCCCTTTCGGTCACACTAACTCTTAGCTGACTAAATATTTTAAATAACTTTTATTTAAAACCTAAATTGCCCTACAAACTAAATCCTTAGAAACCAAATTCAAAACAAAATGAAGAAACGTTGATTGATGACAAAAAAATATTTTGGATAGTTGGAATTGTTGTTCTACACGCATAGGTGGATATAATATTTTGGTCCCCTTAAACATCGTTTTACCAACACACAAAATTTGAATAATAGTAAACACTCAATTTTTTACAACTGAAACTAATTATTGAAAGCAGGTAGTTTTCTTCAATCCAAAACTGACACAGTGGTTCCAGAACTCACACACCCAATGAACTTCTGTAACTTGTCCTGCAACCCCAACTGGCTTTGACAGCAAAACATGCCAATTAATTCAGAATCTTATGTCTCAGGTTGCTGGCAACAGCGGGGACTGTTCAACATTTTTTCCATATTCCTGCATTCATAACACGATTGAAATCTCGAAGGTTATTGGTAGACCAGGATCAAAATAGTATTCAAATTATATGTTCATTAGGAATGTTTTGAATATTCGCTATAGTTTGATGAGTTGGTTTGAGAGGTTGTTGAGTGTTTGTGATGTATATGATTTTGTGGATGATTTTGTTGGATAAGGTAAATTAAGTTTAGGCAGTCATTTTAGAAATGCCTCTCCCACCTACATATTAATGCCTTTCCCCACTCACTTTAATGCCCCCCATCCACATATGTGGGTGGGGGGTAAAGTTTTTCTGTCTTGGGTATATCTGGCTTGTGGGCTGCTTGGATATATCTTGGGAGGTTGTTGTTCCCATGGTCAAAAAAAAAAGTTTTTCTGCCCCCCACCCACATATGTGGGTGGGGGTAAAGTTTTTCTGCCGCCCCCCCCACCCACATATATGTGAGTGGGGGGAGGCATTAATGGGGGGGTATTAATATAATTAAAAAATTTTCTATTAATGCACCCCCCCCACCCACATATTGGGGGGGGCATTAATAGAAAAACTTTATAATTAAAGTTTTTCTATTAATGCACCTCCCCCACCCACATATGTGGGTGGGTGGGTGTGGGGCACATTAATAGAAAAACTTTATAATAAAGTTTTTCTATTAATGCCCCCCACCCGTCATTTTAGAAATGAAGAAAACTACTCAAATCTATATTGAAAAGGAATTTAAAAAAAAAGTGTATAAATAACTATCTATCAACATCAATGGTAATGGTAATTGTGAGTTTTAGCTAAGATTATGTCATGGTAAATAGGGATGGTAAATGGGGAGGTCTCTATGCATCCTTTCCATGAAATATTTGACTTTGACATTGATAAAGGTGAATCCATTTCATGACAAGTGTCTCAATATACAATACCGAAGTAATCAGAAGTTAAGAATTCCACAAATCTCATCCTTTTATACCATTTTATTGTTGGCATATGAACTTGGAGGATGGATTGGACTTTGCATGATGGCTTACAATGACTTTATGTTAATTAAGCTTTGCTCTCAATCATTATAGCATTGTAACATAGACAATGTTGTGAGTACTTTGATTAGAGTAGATTTGAATAAACAATAGTATTGTTGTATTTTATGGTGGTTCTTTGTATCAAAGGTATTTAGGGGTCATCACCATTGTAGGTACAAATGTAGTGTTCTATGCGATTTGAAAAATATTCAACATGGCCTGCAACTATATGAGAAAGAGGAATGGATGAGGCTCAATGAAATGTAATGAATTCCATGATCTAGTGAAAATGTCGGTAGGAGGATTGTGGTAAAGAGTCGTGTTAGAAATGAATGTGTTGTGGGAATGTCATCAATGAAGAAGGTCTTATGTGCCTTCATGTCAGTTACTTGTCAAAAATATTTGGAACTAGATGCTCTTCTTAGAGCTTTGAAACCCTTGGCGGGTAGACTTGTAGTTCATTTACACCTTCCACATGAGGTAGTTTTATCCCCCCACTTCAACCTCTAGGTCAATTGATAATCCTTCACTCAATGGATTTTCATGGGTAAACAATGAGGACTTGCACATTAAACACACTCCTAATCCAACTCTAGGAGACCTAACATGAACTTGGACGATGGATAAGACTTTTTATGTGGGTTAATTATGATGATGGTTTTGCAGTGGCCTTATGTCAATTAAGCTTTGCTCTAAATCAATCATTGTAGCATTGCAACATAGACAATGTTCAAGGGTGCTTTGATTAGAGTAGATTTGAATGAACAATAGCATTGGTGGTATTTTATGGTGGTTCCTTATATCAAAGGCATTTTGGTTTAGCATTGTCCTTCTACCTTATAGACATGGGTCACCACCATTGTAGGTACAAATGAAGACAAGTGTCGACTTGGGCTCATGCAGTTAAAAGTTGAAGTGTCAACTATGTTGGGGGCTTCACTCCCCATTCTTCCATCCTCCGCCTGAACTCCTTGGCCTCAAATGTTGACCTCTGGTTAACTACGCATAGTTGAGAAAACTGCTCACAGGAAGGAGGTTCATTTTCCATTTCCCATCCACCGTCTAACCTGTTAGTGGAAGTTCAAGCAAGAGTTTTGGAAGGAGGAGTTGTTTAAATGGACAAAACTCAAGCTCTGACCCAATGTTTCAACATGGAGCTTGGATGGGCTAGGTAAGTGGTCATTGAACCCAAGGTTTCAAGAGGAAATTGTGTTTGGAGGACCAATTTTGAACCTCAGAACCTTCTTGAGTGCCAAGAAGTTACCTTGGCCGTGTTACGAAGCTCAGGAGGAGTAGCGGTGTCATAAAACCACAACAGAAGTGGTATTGGGATGCAAAGTAATGTGGACCTTAGGATCTGTTTGGGAGAAGGATAATCCTTCACGAACATCAGATCTAGTAATGTTGCAAGGCAGTTAGCCGTGAATTCATTTGGAAATCCGCAGAGTAACAGAGTTTGTTATGCGTCGTAGGATCTGTTCAGAAGGAAGGGAAATCCCTTACGACCATCAGATCTAGGGAAGGTGTAGAGGAGTTAACCCAGAAGCCCTTTGGACTTCATGACTTCAATGAAGTTTGATGCCAGAAATAAGAGAAGGGCCAAATCCCGAAGCTATGAAGTCTCAAGAGAGATCTACACCATAGATATGGGGAGAAGCCTGATTGTTAGATCTCACGACAGATCGTAATTTCAGATTTCAGTGATCAAGAGAAGAGAGATGTGCTAATGCACAAACTTTTGAAGCCTTGAATTGGATCTACACCATAGATATGGAGAGGAGATCTCGACCATTGGATCAAGCCAATGTTAAAAGTTCAAACACAGTAGTGAAGGGAGAAAGCTCCCGAAGAGCCGAAGTAGTGACTCATGATGATGTCATTTGGATTGACATGGACACGTGGGTTGTGTGCCAAGTGTAAGTGGATTTCGAACCGTGGAATATTGAAATGGCATTTGGAGCATGATGTGTGTCACCCATATGAATGGGCCATGTATCAACCACAAGTATTTCTCCATGTGGCATTCCGTATGAGCATGGTTAGTGGGACCCCAAGGTTACATAACGAAGTTAAAGGTCGGAGGACCCACAATGGCGTTGATCACGATACATCAAGATCAATGACCACGAGGCATCACAGGGACCCAAGTTGCACGGGAGTTAATTCTCCAAGGTCATCCCACAATCCAAACCGAGGTTTCACCGAGGGGTTACATGTCAGCATCAGAAGAATTGCGGGATGAAAGGCGGTTTACTCCAAACCATCTTTGCATGCCCTCGTAATTGGAAAATGTAAGTGATGTGACGTAATGATGTCAACAAAAGTGACATGGGAATGTTTGGAGATTAACAGTTGGGATGCACGGATGTGAAATTTTCCAAAGCCGAAGGCCCGAGTAAGCGTCTAGTGATCTAGCACCTGGTCATGGTCGTGATCACATGGATTAGGGACTGAGATAAAAGGGCTAGTACCCAAAAATGATTACAGAGAAAAGAAGAACTCAGAAAGAAAATGAAATATGAACGCTTTCTTAAATTAGATTGGTTTATAAATGTTGTGGGATTTGTTAAGGAATGATGGCCTAACAAATTCCGGTTGACTACACGTTGTGTTTGTAGAGTTCAACGAGTGTTAGAAACAAATCGAATTTTCACAAAGCACTTAGGAGACACTCACAGAGATAATAGAAAAGTCATTTTTCCTGCATGTAGTGTGTTTATGTTTTTATATGTTGTTTGTGGTTTGAATGCGTAAACTAATGAAGTATTGAATAAGTTTCAATTTTTTCTCTTCTTTTAGTTTTCGAGTGCAAGGAGTGCACATTGTCAGCAAGGAATGCGTTGACAGAGATAATTTAACCTCATAGAATCTCAGGAGAGATGTCGTTGAATATTCATCAGCAGAAGTGCAAGGAGTGCACAGGAAGAACTCTGTGTTGAGTTCAGAGAGAGTTAGAGTCACTGAGAACTCTGTAGGGATTTTCTAGGTGGGCATCGAGCGAGTGAAAGTGTGCATAGAGAGAATTGTTTTCAAGTTCAGGGAGAGAGGATCAAAGGAAGATACTCACAGAGATGTTGAACACTCTGTAGAAAACGCTCAACAAGGTGTGCTTTGAGCAGAAGGTTGCCAGGAGGGCACAAATTTTTCCTTTGAAAGGAAACAGAAAGGCTGAGAACTTTAGGAGACTAAGTAAATAAAAAATCTCAGAAGAGATAATGCAAGGAGTGTGTGGGAGACGAACTCATTCTAAGTCCTAAAGATCAGAAGAGATAATGCTTACGAGAGATAAAACGAGATCCAGGAGGCGGACTCGCAGAAGGATCAAAGGTAGAAGCCTTGACACTTAGATTTTTTTCCATTTCGAGAGAAAGTGAAAGCTCAGGAGGAGGAGCGACTGCTGCTGTCAGATCAGCTGTAGAGGAATAGATCTGTCTGTCGAATTTCATGTCCAGACAGAAGGAACACGCAGAGGAGGAGATCAGATCTGTCCGTCAGATCTGAGTGAGAGAACCAACAGTCGTTATATCCCAAGGAAAGTGCACAAGACTTAACTCTTTTAAGGTGCAAAGGAGAGTGGACTCACGAAGTCCTGAAATGACGAGATTCGTCGATGTGAAGGAGGACATGGGGCGCTAGATCTAGACTCCGAAAAAGCGGAGCGGGGGAAGTCTGAAGACCCGAAGAAGATCTCAATCATTGATCGAAGAGGGAGATGAAGGACCATCCATCTGGTTGAGGAGGCCAAAGTCCGAAAGAGGGATAAGAACCTTCAATTGAGGAGGACACATGGAAGACGATCTGCCATTTCAGAGAAATCTCTCCAAAAGAAACGAGAGATTGAGAACTAAAACTTTTGAAGGCTGAACTCCCGGAGGAAATCGTAGCCACACATATGAAGTGACAGGTGTCAGTAGATCTTCCACTTCGGAAGATAGCTACTGAGGAGGAAGTGAGAATTGAGAGTTAAAACTCTCGAAGGTCGGAAGGCTGGAATCAATCGTAGTCGTTGATTTGGAAAGGAGCTACGTGTTAAGAGATCACAAAGATATGAGATCATGCATGAAAAAAAAAGGGGGGGTCGTTGATTGGATAGTTGGCCAGAGGTAGGTAAAGAATAGATAGCAGTCATTGATCGTGGATCATCACCAAGGGATTGGAGATTGACAAACGAGGATTGCGGGGCCTGGACTTATTCGGATGTTAAAAATTTGAGACCGGGCCGTAATTTATACCACAGTTTTAACAAAGTGATGCGTGGCAGCTGGAGGTGAATTATAAGGCAAAAAACAGGTTGGCCTAAAACTACTCTTTCCCATGCCCTCAATCATAGTTTTCCATGAGGTCATAGCCCAGGGTCATATGAAGGAAAGGTATAATGCAAAAGGGGCAAGCGCTTGAAACTTGGATTTTTTGGAAGCACACAGAAATATCCCATGGGTCTGACAGGACCTGTGCCTAAAGGACAAAAGGTGGCCTATGTATAATTGTTTTGGGTTCAATCATGAGCATGAAGAGTTAATTCAACTCAGAATATTGAAAGATCCTTTGACCAGGGGGTCAGCAAACCCCGCTGAGGTAAGGGCACTACGTAGAAAGTGCTCAGGGAAGAAATAGTCATGGACAATGATCACAGTGAGAGAATAATAAGATTAAGGAATCCGAGAAGAATTGAAGACTTCTAGGATCAGCAAGGAAAAATTGCACATGGGAAAGAAGTTGTTGCAATTTCGGTGGTAGCAAGTATGTTATGACTTGTTGAGTTAGCTAGAGGAAAGAATGCTTTCATGTTTGCAAGTGTTGTTGGTGATGTTGTTTCATAAGGAGGGAAGCAATAGAGAGATGAAGTGTTGGTTATAAGTTTGATAAAAGAAGCATGAAATATTCTACTGCCATCAGACTTTCAGGTAGTATAAAAATTTATTAATGGCAATTATGCAGGTATGAATTTTTATTACCCTTTTTTCATAATTGCTAAAAGGAAATTTAGGTAAGAATTTCCTCAGCCAGAGTTATTATATAAAATCACATGATTATTATTTGAATGCATACCACTGGATGTGGTAAAGGTTGGAGGCCTGTATTAATTCAAATATTTTAGCTTCTGAATGCACACACTGACATAGTAGAATGTCATGTTAATTTGGTTATGGAGTAATAACCAAAGAATTAAAAGATAAGAACTTGTTATAGGAATGAATGCCAGTAATCTAGTCATGTATGAGACCAGGACCTGGTTAGATATGGCAAGGTTCAGATATGGAAAGGTTATGAACCACACATGTACTAAAAGCTTCCTACTTTTAATCAAAACTTAGATTGCAACCTTTTTGCTAACACTAATGAACACCATAGAATTATATTCTTGGTGTATTGTTCGGGTTGAAAAGGAAGGCATCCAATTAATTGGGAAGACAATAGGAAGTGTTTGGAGAATGTGTCAACACATTGGCCAGAATTCCAACTTATGGATGGTGAGATACATGATTGAAATGAAGAGCATTATGTAATTCAATGCAAGCTGCATTGAATAAGCATGCATGGAGAATGATACTCATGCATAGTAAGTGATTGAATTGTGTACTAAATGCAATTGTTGAATGTGTGTTGTAAGTACTGCATATATATTATTGCATGGAAATAATTTTTACTAACAACTGAAATGTTGTTAACTCATGAAGTTGAGGACATTTCAAGAGTTGTTACACATTGCAACAAGAAAGTTGCAAGTCAACTAGTCACATGAATACTGACTACAGAAAATTTCTTGTTCAAAAAAAAATGTAATGAACTTACAAATATTACTATGAACAGGCATATGCATAGAATGACGAGTCATTCTATTTTATTAAATTGTTTGGTAATTGTGATTGAATGGCTAGGTGCGGTAAATTCTAAGATCACTGCATAATATTTTATACATATTGCAATTGAATTATGATGTACAGGAAATACTGACAATTGTTGGCAGTATGCAAGATGAATCCTTGCAAGAAAATGGTATGTAGTTTGGTGCTTGTGGAAAACCACAAGGAAAGTTGCAATCCTAATATGGAAACAACCAAGAAGAATTATGAAATAGAATTTCATGTTTGGGGAAAAAGTTGATTTCCCTTTTGAACTAATTGGAGTTCCTAAATGAATTATTTTATGTTTTCTCATGATAACTGCATGTGGGTGATGCAGATGAAATGATGCTGATAAAAGTTAGAATGTTGACTACAAAGAGTATCTTGGGGAAGATGTCGATTGGAGACCTCTGAGGGAAGTTGGAACTCCTCGAGCCACAGTGATCTAAGACTTCTAGTTCGGCCTGTTGTTGAAGCCCAAGGAAAGGGAGGTGTAACAGTCGATGGACTGTGTGACAGTGAAGGTGCACACTCCTAGCGTGGGACAGACATGTGGGGAAGAAAGACCATTGGTTGGAATGCGGTTGGGGTTTTGTACTTTGGCCTAGACCATGTTGATATGGAAGTCTTCTTAATCAAAAGATAAGTATCAATTCTCTATTCATTGAATGCTATGTATCTCGCAATTCATATACAAGTTATAATGTTATTAGAATTGCATGTATGTTCTAATGTGGCTTCTGAATGAATAGGTGTACGAGCAGAGTGTTTACATTTGTGGAGTCATAGAACTGCTGAGAGTTTATCAATGGATGGAACATCGTGGATATACATCCATTCGGTGCTTTCAATGAGGTTTAATTGAAGCATGTAACAAGGAACAATAAGTTGAATGCTTTCCTGAAGCAACTCTATGGAATAGAGCAATTGAGTTTCAGCTGCAGTATGGATACCAGAATTGGTACTTGAAAGTAAAGCACCAGGTGAATAATGGGCTTCCAATAGCTAAAGCTTGGATATTTTGAAGAATTTTTGAATTATATATCTATAAACAAGTTGCACTAAGGACAGTGCAAAAATAAGGTGAGGGGATTGTAATATCCCCCGATAGATCCCCTGTTGTAATTATGAATTGTAAACATGTTTGTTAGGCTGGTGAATCAAGTTATAATAAGCTAGGAGGCTTATGTGATGATTAGGCTAGGAGCCTAGGATGCTAAGGCCAGGAGCCTGATTTTGTATATGCAATTATGCAGATCATTAATAAAATACAAACATCGTTTCATATAGACCGACCACGAAGAAAGAGTGATGGGGGACTAAGATTCCACGGGGTTGGGAAAGGGAGGTGGTTAAGTATTTGGGCCTAGGGGCTAAGCTAGGGGGCTTGCCTCTAGAGGAATAATATTTTAATATTATTTCTAAAAGGCTAAGGTGGACAATTGGTGAATGTTGTCCTAAGTTCCTAGAAAGGGGACGTAGGCTAACTGGAGCGCATGTACCTCCAGGAAGACAAGTGTCGACCTGGGCTCATGTAGTTAAAAGTTGAAGCGTCAGTTGTGTTGGGGGGTTCGCTCCCCATTCTTCCATCCTCCGCCTAAACTCATTGGCCTCGGACGTCGACCTTTGGTTACCTACGCATAGTTGAGAAAATTGCTCACGAGAAGGAGGTTCTCTTGTCATTTCCCATCCATTGTCTAACCTGTTGGGGCCTATGCGTCTGCTCTCTACATAACCTCGCACATATAAGAAACCAGTTGGAGAGGGAAAAGTTGACCTGTGTGTCCTATAAACCCAGGTTTATCCACACTACAAATCTGAGTTCGTGCCTTAACCATTTGGGGTTGTTGCCTTGTGTTCGCTTGAGTCGTGTTGTGTCTTAGTGTTAGGTTGTTGCCATTTTCGGTGTCCATAACTGTTCCTGTTGCTTCTGTCACCCATATGTTATCCAAATGCTATTGCAATATTGCTTAGGAGCTTAATTGAAGAAGCAGGCTGTCAGGTTTGGGAGCAACTCTCCCAGGAGAGAGAGTTTGTTGGGAAGTGAGTTCTCCTAGAAGGGAGTCTTGTAACAACTACAGTACTCTAAGACATCTGTTCCAACCTATTGTTGAAGCCCAAGCTAAGGGAGGTGTATTGGTCAATGGACTTGTAGTAGTAAAGGTGTACTCTCCTGGGGTGGAGCAGGTGTGTGGGGAATGAGGGTCTGTGAACTATGGGCGTAAGTGGCTCCTTTGATAAAAGATCCTTCCTGTTGTTTTGTGCAACTTCCTTGTTGTCCTTGCTAAGCCTATAATTCCCTTACCCGGTGGAGTTTACTCCCAGCTCGGGGGTGACCTACTACTGAGAGTGATGAGCAATGTGGTCTAAGGCTGGGAGAATCATGGAAGGTCTGCACACAGTTGGTGGATTTACTCCAGATAAAAGATAAGTATCATTGTTGTGCTTAATTATGTATTTTATGCATTTTTTTTTATGCTTGTATGTTTTCATGTATTCTGTTGCATGTATGAATTGTTGTTAATTCTATTTAAGTCTGTATGATGGCAACAACTCGATGTTAAATTTGTTAAATTCATTATTATGCATATATATTATATAAGTTGTAAGTTCCACGTGGTAGCATTACTCTGTCTCCATGTTGGTCGGGGATGTTACTCATTCTCATTTACAACAAGACTTGGGCAAAACACTTGCAGCATATTCAGCAGGTTCTGCACACCCTGCAGCAACACAAGCTATATGTCAACTTGGAAAAATTCTCCTTCGGCATGGACATAGTCCATTACCTGGGCTACATCGTTGATCAGCATGACGTACATGTGGACCCAGTCAAGATCCAAGTCATATGTGGCTAACCAGCGCAAACCACACTCACTGAGCTTCAAAGATTCTTGGGCCTTTCCAATTTCTACCACAGGTTCATGTTGGCATGGGCCCTTAGCCAAATAACTAGGGGTGTTGTTAAGGCTAAATTTGTGTGGGGCCGCTCCCAAGAACAAGCATTTGATGATTTTTGTTGGAAATATGGCTACAGCAGAGATGACGCAGATGATCAAGGTTGTCATTGATGGCAATCGATTGTGTATGGTGAACACAGATGTTGAATCTCAGATGTTG
>JZKD02S0300470.1:93230-110974 GCA_000966675.3 Picea glauca | reverse complement strand
TAGATTAATGTATTCGGATGTAATAAAGGTCAATATTAATAAGACCTTTCAATAAAATAGAATAAGGCGGATGTAAGAAGACCTAATAGAAGCTTCCGCTTCTAGAAGGATCTTAAGTGCTATTTCTGTTCCAGTGTTATTTCTGTTGCTATTTCGTATATCATTTCTGTGTATTGTGAAGATTATGCTGGATATTTCACTGTTATTCTGTTATTTCTAGCATTTCGTTTCTGTTCTGCATATTTTATATATCTGGTATCTTGCAATCGATGCGTGTGTCAGAGGTTGGAAGCATAGAAGGAAATATGATAATAAAAAAATATTGGTAATTTTTTTTTTATTTTACCCTTTCGCAATGCGCCCGATAGTAAGATGCACCAGAGCGTTCTTTGTACCTAAACACACATGTACAATTATTTTATTTTACCCTAAAATGTTGTGCCATATGTATAGACGCACGGATGTGTTTGTTTATAAGTAACAAATCGTATATATTTTTGGTTATATAGTAAAAAAACACGAGATTATAGTATTATTAAGCACATCGTTACTTTTTTTTGGTGCACCACCACTATTGTAGACGCACCGAGGTTATATGGGTTTTTAAGCACACCATGAAAGGTTTATGGTTTTTAAATTAATTTTTTTTGTTAAATAATCATTTGTTCTAACTTGTTCTGGTGCATTCATTATATGCGCACCGACACAGTTTGGTTATTGTGGAGCACCATGATGTATTTTATTTTTTATAAAATAAAAAACAATATTTTAGTGTTTTATATTAATAGTGGTTATTGGTGCTCTTTATTTTTTATGCATCAGGGCGTAATGTTTGTAAGATCACCGTTGTGGTCTATTGACTTAGGTGCATCAGTGTTAAAATCCTCCAGTCACCTTCCTCTACAAGAACGTCCAACCACCCACCACCCCTAAATAGCTTTTCTATAAACATATAAGGGATAAATTTTTCAGGGGGAATTAGTAAAAACCTTTGCTACAGAAAGAAAATTTTCCAAAAACTAATCTATAATTTTAAGGAAAAAATAAACTCATTCATATATATTAAAGAGATTATAATACTTGTAATTCTAACTTTCTTTTATAAAATATACTTTCTATACTAATCCAATCTTTAATTTGATCAATTTCATTACATGCATCTAATGGTTTGATATTGTAACAAGATTTGTCTATTGGTATACCGACGATACTGAAATTTTTTGGATTTGCACCTATCTGTCCAACGAGACTGAACTCCTTTGAAGATTTCTAGTGATTGTTGATGTATCCTCTGCTTTACTTGAACTCCTATGAAGATTTCTAGTGGTTGCCTCTGCCTCCGCCTTTGCTCTTGCGTCTTCCACAACAAAGTAAATAGCCATTCACACTCGTGACACTAGCTCGGGCATCGCATTTATTTTATGGTATTAACTACTTCTCTGGCCGTATTGGCTGCTTTCGTTTTGTTCCTTATTTGGTGGAGAGAGGGATCCGCTCCCTCGAAGCCGCAGGAGAAGCCGACACCTCTGGTGAAAGAAGAGGAGGATGATTCTGGGAAAAGAAAATGACAGTTTTCTTTGGGACTCAGACAGGGATTGGTCGTTTTTAGGAGGCGGTGGAGGAACCTCTCACTGCGACTGTTTCTTATGTAGAAATATTAATGAATAACCTTCTCTCGTCATGTTTGGTGTGCTCTGGATTTATATGAGTCATTCTACAAGAAACAACAGGTAGACGTTAGTATTTTATTCAACTGTTCAAGTTAGCGGGATCTTATTAGTGTTGCCTTCATTTCGGAGAGCAGAGTTGAGTGGTTTTACTCTGTCTTGAATCTCATGGCTTCTTTTCCGGCTGTAGCGGTTCCTCAAGTATTTCAAACGCTCGAGAAGAATAGAACATTTGATTCTCAACCTCGATACAAGTCCAACACTATTAAGGTATAGAGAAGCTAAAAAGGTATATTTCATATTTTCATGCTTTCTTAATTTTTAAATTTTTAGCAGGTGGAAGCATTTTTACGATGTGCTTCACCAAGGTAGCTTAATTCTACTTTCAATGTGAATGTAGAGACATGAATTTTATATGATGTTAATGTGGCTTGCAATCAGAACTTATTCGGAAACTAATTATTATCTCTTAAGGGGAAAGGCAAGGGAAACTGTATAGAAGTGGGTTGTAAGCTAAACTAAAGTTGCATGCCATCTGATGTTTCTTTGAGAGTCTATTAATGCCTCAATAGGTAAGGTATTGACTTTATTTTGGAAGTATTTTGGTTATGGGCATGTATGTGAGTTATTGTAATCATTTATCTTAAGGTATAGATTTCAGTCTCATACTTAAATCTTATTGAAGATACTTACCAAGATTGTCGCACAGAAATAAAAATGATTGGCGTTGACACACCTGAATATTTATTTTGTTGGTGTGACATTCTTAAAATATTATATTTAGACAATCCAAATTCCTTTCAATTTCATCCTTCTCAAATTTCATCCTTGTTGGTGATGGTGGAGGTTGGTGATGGTGGTGGGCTTGAGGAATTCGTTCAAGGGGATGCTAATGATGAAGCTATCATATCAATTTTTTTCTTTGCATCTCGTGCACCCTTAGAAGTAGAAGGAAGGGGGTTTTATAGTGCTTGTGGTAATAGCATCTCATGCCTTCTAGACAATACATACTCTTCTTATTCAGGAGATTTTCATTGTCTTGTGTATTCAAGAGCTTTTCGTTGTCTCGTGGAAGGATTTGGAGATATTGCTTTTTTAAAAATTGATACTGGCCATTGTGCTTATTGTTCCTCTTTTCACTACAGCTTTTCACGTTACAGTATACAAGGTTATATTTTTCCCATAATCACATATATTAGCTCTGCACGTTACAGTCTACAAGGTTATCTTTTTTCCATAATCACATATATTAGCTCTGCACGTTACAGTCTACAAGGTTATCTTTTTCCCATAATCACATATACTTCCTGGTTGTGTTCGATCTTCGCAAAGTCTTTCATTTCCCAACAGATCGGTTCAGGTCTTTGGGGACTGAGAGTGGATGTTGTGAGATTACATTGCTCAACCATCTCTATATATTTAGGAATCTCTCTAGCCACAGCCTCATTCATTGTTCTCATTTTGAGAGTGATGGACAGTCATGGTTACAGTTGTTTTTTCGTAAAGGCTTCAAGGAACGACAAGTTCAGTTACGTTTGTGGGTATTCCTCCTTTCCTATTCTCTTACCTTTTTCTTCACTCTTCCTATTAGATTATCAAGGCCATTAGGAATTATGTATTCTATATATAAATTACATTATCAGAATTTTCTTGATTCACATAGGCTTTATCTCTTATTTTGAAAATAATGCAAAGGATTTCCAAGCGCAGTTTGGGTATATTTCATCGTGTAGTTTGGGTATATTTCACCACGCAGACCAATGGCCAACGTCTGTGTCAAGATTTATAGTGATGTTACAATGAGCCAAGATTTTACTTTTCTTCAAGATTTCAATCATGTTGTTACATGAAGATTCCTCCACAAATCATGTTTATGACTCTTTTTTGTTCTTCAATCAATCCAATGTTTAAAATATAACGTCTTCTTTTTGCTTGAGTATGCAGTTGTGTTTGTATTCTTTGAGGGTTTGTTTCACTGGTGCGGGGCATATGATAAGCCAACCATTAAGTTCAGTGGTGTAGAGCATATGATAGGGAAGCCTTCAAATTCAGGGGTCAATATGATGATATAAACTTGGATATTCCATACTAAGGATAAGACCTCAAACAATTATTATTCAACTAAGATCTTTTCGTGTCTGTTTTTGTTTTTCTCAATTGTTCTTTAATCACTACAGCTAAGTTGTGGACTCGATCAATCAGATGGTCAATATCTTAAAAGAGATAGCTTGAAGAGTCTGTCCACTCAGTACCGGCCCATGTAGTTCTCTCTCTATTCGTCCCTCCCGATCCACCCTCTATTTCAGCACCATCTACCAATCCCTCTTTCCACAACATTGACCTCCTATTTTTCTACCTTATAGAAAGAAGACTTATGAGCTTTCTTATTCCTTTATGTTGCCTTCCTGTCGGGTTTAATAGTTTTGTGGGTCCTCTCGTCTCGGGTAGCCTCAGTAAATATATAAGATAAGCAGTAATCGCTCACCTCCCCCCACTGGGAGGACCCCACAATAGTGTCATAAAATGAATTTTTTCTTTATTCACTACTTAACATATTTCTCAATTAGGGGAAGCATTTTTTAAATGACAAAAACTTGTTAGGGGAAGCATTTTTTAAATGACAAAAAATTGAAATATGAGCTAAGGGGATTAAATTTAACACAAAGTTAAGAACTATAAAATGAGACCTGAACTATAAAAAATGCGGAAAACAACATTCATGAGTCCATATGCAACGTCACACTTCACATTTACAGCAAATAATAAAATGCATGGAAATAAAAAACTCATTCGATGAATATAGTTCAAAAACTTTAAACAAATTAGAAGAAAACCCACAATCAAAGGCAAACTTCAGGTCAAAGGATCATAAAGTAATGAAGAACGAATCATGGAGAACTCTCAATCGATGCAAATGTTGAAAAATCTCAAACTTAAAGTAGGGCCTAGAAGATTACCGTAAATTTTAAAAGAAGCATCAACACCTTCATTAAAGAATGATCAGACCTTTAAATGAAACTAGAGAATCATTGGCATCTTGCTTAATAATAACCCAATATAGCCTACTCAAAATATCGGAATTTTAACTAAAAAAAACAGATGCATACAAAAAGTGAAATTTGAGAGGAGATTGGACAATACTCGAGCATGACAGAGAAATCCGTTGATACAAATATCCGTGGAAAAGATCCAAATTTAAAGCAAGGCATTGACCATGATCTTAGATCTTCAATGAAATGCAAATGCGTTGAAGGCTTAGATTTTCAATGAAATGCAAACGCATTGAAGGCTTAGATTTTCAATGAAATGCAAACACGTTGAAGGCTTAGATTTTCAATGAAATGTAAATGACTTGAAGGCTTAGATTTTCAATGAAATGCAATCACGTTGACAAAGAAATCCGTCGATACAAATATCCGTGGAAAAGATCCAAATTTAAAGCAAGGCCTCGAACATGATCTTAGATTTTCAATGAAATGCAAATGCGTTGAAGGCTTATATTTTCAATGAAATGAAAACTCGTTGAAAGAGTAAAAAATTCCTATCATTAAATATTTCTTCATTCAAAACTCTAAATTTAAATAAATGATTGGATCTTTAATTACACCCACATGTTGGAGAGTTGGTCGCATCTAGATTGACAATAATATCATAGCTTGTTCAAAATCTCAACATATAACTAGACATCTAGATGCATACTAAAATTCAAATTTTATAGGGGATTCAATAATACTAGAGCACGACAGAGAAAGATTTTTTCGTTAAAGTAGTACTCAGTCCACAAAATCAAAATATTAAGGTAAACCTGAAACTACTCTGAAATTTAAAAGTTTAAATGAAAACGCAAAACGTCTGAATTATAGGATGCAAAGCTTTTATTTCATCAACACTTATCCTGCTTTTTTATCTTTTTTTCTGAGGCATGGGTTTATGTTTGTTTTTAAAAAATCATCATCCTCCAAATGTTCAAAAATGGAATTTTCTTTGATTTTTTATTTTTTTAGGCATTGTAATGTTTCAAAACCATTATATGCAACCATCATTGATTTTTTATACTTCAATTTATACATATGCAACTACATGGTCGAGGCTAATATTGGTTATGAATTTAGCGATATGAAATACCACCATAGTCTTTGAAGTCAAATGTGATTATATATGCAACTATGTGGGTGGGGCTAATATTGGTTGCGAGTTTAGCGATATGCACTACCACCATAGTCATTAGAATCATGCCTTTGAAGTCAAATGTGTATTATATATGCAACTACGTGGTCGATGCTAATAATGGTTGTGATTTTAGTGATATGAAATACCACCATAGTCATTCAAAGCATGCATTTGAAGTCAAATCCAAATTATATGATGCATCAAGGTTAACATTGATTTTGACCTCAATTGATATGAAACAACGCCATAGTTTTAAGAAGTGGACCATAGTCATCAAAGCATGCCTTTGAATTCAAATGCAAATTATATGATGCATCAAGACTAACATTGATTGTGACTTGAAATGATATGAAACAACACCATAGTTATAAGAAGTAGCTCCTTTAAAGTGAAATGCAAATTATTTGATGCACTTATGATGCTTGAGAATTGATAAGGTTTGTGATGAAATTGAACTTGACATAATAAAGAAAGAGGTATTCTTTTAAACCTAAAAAGCAGATGCCTCAAGCATTTTTTGGGTGTACGTGTTTTATTTTTTGGGCATACATGTTTTAATGGTGATGCACATGTATTCTTTCAAAGGGATATGTATAAGGAGAATAATTTTATATATTGATTACAAAAGATTGAAATCGATTTATCAATTAAATAATAGTTGTTTCTAATTTCAATCATTACAATTCATTTGTTTTCATTGATAAAATTGCTTTTCATAGATGTAGATGTAGAGGTGGACATGTTGGGAATAAGGTTTTTAAGTCTAATTATATTAAGTTTTTTACTAGGATTTTCTATTAGGATCTATGGCCCATGTCTTGTATGGCCCTTATGTGGCATGGATTCTACATAATCTATGGTCGACCAAGACTTGGATACAATATATCAATATGCCCATCCTAATTGGTTCCACGAGATTACTATCTTCTACAAGTGTTGTGAACTTTAGAAGCTGGTTGATTGTGGGATTTCTTTTCAGCTTTGTAATCTACTTCTACTTGTGTTATTTTTGTTGAGAATAGATCATTATAGTCATGGTATAAACAACTAAATTTGTCATGCACACCATTCGAAAAATATAAATATTTCATACACCCATATACATATTTCATCTTTACATGTTTTTTTTCATTTATTTAGTATTGATTCTCAACACTCACCTACAATCTTTGCGTGAGGTCTTTTTAATAATTAAAACTACTATATACTCAAGTTGAAAAACATTTTCAATTATATGAAGTTGTTTTTATATAATCACAACATGCGATCATATGAGATGAGAGATGAACAAAGTTTGCACTATACTCAAATTTTATTCATTTCATTATTTTTTAGTTAATCCTATAATTTTTGTAACAATGTTTTCCACCTGTATATCATATCTGCACTGACTACTTACAATTGTGACCAACTGACCTTGAGAGATGGTTGGGTTTCATCTTTTGTTTCCTTTTTGTGCAAATGAATGTAATATTCTTCATATTTGACATGTTTTCATACCTAAGATTTAATGAGCCAAATAGATGGATCGTCGCTTTTCACATTGTGTAGGCACATTGAAGTGGGGCTTCCTTAGATATTTAAATACAAGAGAATGTAAAGCTTCAACATTGAACCATGTCGACCAAGATGTTGTTTTGGGAGAAACCCCTTTTACCTCTTTTCACCATCAAAATAATTGTTGTTCTTTTTTAATATTAAGAAGAGTTAGGTAACTATAAATGGAAGACAACATTCATAGAATATATGGACTTTAAAAAGAGCACAAAAAAAGGTGAGTAATAATACTACAACCTATTGTATTGTAGTTTAAAAAAACAAATTGTATTTTCGAACCTGTATTGTATTTTCCCTTCCTCTTTTTGGGGTTATGTTAGTTAATAATAATATATAATTAAGATGAAAGATAAAAAGATGATGTGAATTGTATGATGAAGATTTTGAACCGAACTCGGGCAAGTATGTTGGACGATCACTATATACCTCCACAGGAGTCAGGTATAATAACAGATATACAACAATAATCAATTAAACTAACTTCTCATAATAATCAAACATTGTTTGTTATATCACATTAAAAACCATCAAATCTGATTTAATTCGAAGCTTTCCTTCTTTCCTTTGGTTTGGTTAAAAGAATCCTAGTTTTTCTTCCAAAGGATACGGTGATCCACCAGGATTCGACCCTGACTTCCTTTCAATAACCAGTTTGTGTCCCAAGTCCTCACCAATAACTGCTTTGGTTTCAATGTCTTCGGCTCTCCAGTGTGCTTCGAATCTTTCAATTCTATCAGGCTCAATTTGGTGGCGACGGGATGGCCATTGGTTGACATTTGCAAGTAAAAAACAGTTGGAATTGTACCAACTCACACCGTAAAAAGTAATAAACTTTTGGATTTAGGTGAGTAGGTTGGCAGATTGATTAGATTGTAGCATCTTCTTCCATTCTTCTAGTTTTAAGATTTGAAAATGGTGTTTGCTAAACGTTCTACTTTTTAATGTTTTTGGTCAGAATCCCTTGATTTAAATTTGGACAAAATCTCTACTTTTTGTTGTTTAAATTGTATTTTTGAATGTATAAATGGATTCAGCTTACTGCAAAATTAATGGGGCACTTTGATTATACAAATTTATCCACTCAAATATTTAGATCCAACCATTCCTCACCGAATTTCGGACAAAATCAAACAGCTCATTCTAACTTCAGTAAGATTGATCTGAAGTCTGACTATCACCAAGTCTCGATAGAATAGACAGATGTATGGAAGACTGCCTTCAAGTTAAAAGAAGGTCTTTTTGAATGGTTGGTCATGCCCTTTGGTTTGGCAAATGCTCCAACAAATTTTATGAGGATGATGGACGATATCCTACGACCTTTCACCAATATTTTTGTAGTGGTGTATCTGGATGACATCCTCATCTACAACAAGACTTGGGCGAAACACTTGCAGCATATTAATCAGGTTCTGCACACCTTGCGACAACACAAACTATATGCAAATTTGGAAAAATTCTCCTTCGACATGGACAGGGTCCATTACTTAGGCTACATCGTCGATCAACATGGTGTGCATGTAGATCCAACCAAGGTCCAGGTCATCTGTGACTAGCCATCCCCAACCACACTCACTAAACTTCAGAGATTCTTGGGCCTCGTCAATTTATATCACAGGTTCGTGATGGGATTCTCTCATATCGCATGGGCCCTTAGCCAAGTAACCAGGGGTGGTGGCAAGGAAGAATTTGTGTGGGGTTTGTCCCAACAACAAGCCTTCGATGACTTGAAGAAGCATTTTTTCTCATCCCCGATACTTTCATTACCAGACCTAAAACATCCCTTTGAGATTGAGACATATGTTTCAGACTATGTTGTGGGCGTCGTTCTCACTCAACACGGCCACCCCGTGGCATATCATAGTGAGACACTATCAGATGTTGTCCATAAGTACCCTACTTATGACAAAGAAATGTACTCCATTGTGCAAGCCTACCGCCAGTGGAGACATTACATTCTTGGGAAGGAGATAGTCATCCACATTGATCACAAGCCACTACAGTTCATGGAGATACAAGGAAAATTGCAGAATGACTACCATTAGAAGTGGTAAACATTCTTACAACAGTTCCACCTCAACATCAAGTATAAAACAGGAAGTACCAACCAAGTTGTTGACTGCCTCATTCGACCTCCAGTCACAACACTCACCACGGTGCTAGACTCTTACGGTCATGAGACCTTCGAATGGTCCCACCTCTATGAGACAGACCCTAACTTATCCACCACCTACCAAATGTTGGACACCAACTCACTGGTCACTAATTTCCATCTTCAGGATAGTTTTTTGTGACATCTGGGCCATCTCCGCGTTCCATCAAACGAGTGCACGAAGATGATTTGGGAAGCTCACTATAGTCGGGTGGCAGGAAACTTTGGTGTTGAAAAGATAGTGGTAGTGATGCAAAAACATTTCTACTGGCCTAAACTTCGACAGGATGTTGGCAAGTATATCAGGTCCTAGGCCGCCTGCATTATTGCTAAACCAACCACTAAGAAACAAGGATTTTACAACCCTATGCCTACTCCTAACAGGAAATGGGAATCCATCTCAATGGACTGCATACCGGGCCTCCCATCCATCAAGAGGGAAATGAGTGTGTTTTTGTGTTTGTTGATCTCTTTTCCAAGATGGTGATTCTAGCCGCCTGCAAAAAGAACATCACAGTAGAAGCCACTGCCAAGCTCTTCTTTGAATGAGTATGGGTACATTTTAGGATCCCACAAACCATTATCTCAGACCATGATAGTCGGCTCCTCATCTCATTCTGTTCGAGCCTCTGGTCACTGCTGGATACCAAGCTCACAAAATCCACTTCCTTCCACCCCCAGACATATGGCCAAACTAAGGTCATCAATCAGATGGTCATACATATCATGTGAATGTACAATTGAAAACACCCCTGGACATGGGATGAGAGTCTTCCCTATGTCCAACATAGCTACAACTGAGCCCTACATAGCTCAACTGGCCACAACCCCTTTCAGGTGGGATTGGAATTCCAACCATTGGGCCCCATGGATGTTGCACTACCCTTGGAGACCACCTCAGCTAACTCGTCCCCTGCTCCACCAGAAGCTGACAAAGCCACCTAGTTCATTAAGAGGATCCATCACATCTGCCAACAGGTTTAGGATATTCTACAGAAGTCTAATTCCAAGAACAAACAACGCCATGATCAACATCGGGTGCCACATAAGTTTCAATTGGGTGACAAAGTTTGGTTGCATTTGTAGAAAGAACTCCTTACAGGGCCCCATCGGAAGCCTCGTCCACTCCTTTATGGGTTGTACACCATCACCAATGATGTGGGTGACAACGCTTTTGAGCTCAACATTCCTCCCTTCCTTGGTCTGCATCCAGTCTTCAACATGGCTCTCCTTCGACCATATTTCCCACCATTATTGGAAACCTCAGAGATAGCAGAGCAATTGACACCAACAAAGCTCAACCCTGATTGAATGCAATAGGAATCCAATGATCATATTTTGGAAACACAGATCAATGGCACTCGATAGCAAAGGATCCATCTTTATCGAGTCATCAAAGCAAGGCAACTTCTGCACCAAGGCAAGTGGCTCACCCAAGGACAAATTCAGCAGAAATTTTATCATCTGATGGGGGAAATCAACGCAATGGAGACCATTTATTCCTAAGGAGGGAGGATTGATACAGGTGGATATCGGTGTCCACCTAGCTATTCCACTGGCTCGAAAAACAGTTTTCCACCTTGGTAGGTTTTCGACAGTTTTTCGGGTTCCAAACTTTTGGGGTCATTTTGAGGTCCTAAACGAGTTTTTTTGGGGGATTTGGGGCCTAAGTGACTGCCAAAGGCACTTACCTGGACCACTCAAAAAAAATTATTCTCAGTTAGACCTTTCCAACGGGCTATCGTTTTCCTAAAACGACTATCGTAGGAAAAAGTTACTACCCTGGGAAGTTGATGTACTAACTTACCCAAACAGGTCCCACATGACTTTTGGTGCTTCATCTCCTAAGGTTAGATTTTTGGATGTCTAGGGTTTTTAACATTCATATTTATTGTAAAAGGCCTTCAAAGCCTCATTGTAACCATCTTCTTGCGAATGAGCACAACCATCACATCTCTTCTCAGAGATAAGCCACAACCATTCCAGCAAGCTTGTTGTCTGTTGCATTTTATAGTTTCAACTTGTTTCCTTATTGAATAGAAAACCGGTTTTCCTGTATCTCTGTTATTTTGTGTTAAGCATATTTTAATAATATGTATTCATTTCATTATGCTCATAAAATATGGATCATTTAGATATCTAACCTCCTAAAACTGTTTCTAGATTGTGTTATGTAAAAACTCTTCATCCATATATGTCTCTCCTTATCCTAGAAAGGAGGTATATCACCTTGCAACAAATTTTCATTGATTCTCCAGAGATTGAGGATAATCTCAAAACTTACGAAAAAATTCCATATCAAGTTAAGGATGAGGAGTGGAATGCATACATAGCTAACAATGAACATGAACAAGAAGGATGCCATGAGAAGGAGTTGGCAGAGCAACATATTGAGGAGAAAGATTTTGTCTTTAATTTTTTTATTTATGATCTTCAAGAAGCCTTTTGTTTACCTATATATGATGAGTACAATAACTATGATGATGTTGATTTTCAAAAACTATCAAAAATATCCTTTCATCTAGAAAAGGCTTATTGTCAACATTATTATGAAAGCATTAATCCCATTTATGACAGTTATGGCCTCTATCATAAGGAAACTTGTGACTTAATTGGAGGTAAGTCATTTCCCTTATGATTTTCTTCATTTAAGATTTTGAAAGAAAAAATTGAAGTTGCTTATAGAGCAGAGAGAGTTGAGCTGTAAAATCACACAAGTGTTTTGGAACATAATGATAACATTATAAGTTAACAACAACCTTTCCATGTTCTTAGTGATCTTATGGTTTTGTATATGGATAATTTTATTGAGGTTGAAATGCATGATAAGGAAAATAATTAAATTGTTGCCATTTTTTCCGAGAATGATATTGCATTTGAAAACTTAGAACAAGAAAAATCAACATTTGAAGAAAAGGATACAATGAAGAAAGAAGATTGTATGTTACTCTATACTTGTGAACAAGAAGGAACTATAGACACAGGTTTTCCTTTCCTTTTTATCGATCAACAAGTGGTATTCACACATATTCTTCAAGATCCTTTTGTATTTATGTTGGACACATCAGAGAAAGAGACATGTCTGATTTATCTAGAATCAGTCAATGGAATTGGTTCTTCAAAGTGGATGAGTTTTCATATTGGATTTAATTTTCATTTTGAATTTCCATTAAGCACGGTTTTGAAAGGAATTCAATCAATAAAAAATGTCCTTGCATGGCTACACTAGATTTTTTGATGTCATCTACTCAAGCATTTCAGAGGTCAAGTTAGAAGTAGGGGAATAAGTTCATCATACGAGCATTTTTGTTTCTTTTAGTTTCTTGGTTTGCAGTAGATCAAAAATAAGACTCTGTAGCCCAATGGATAAGGCACTAGAACCGCAATGTTGTTGGCAACTAACAGAGAGCATTTCGTCCCCTGTGGAGCCAATGTTAACACATGAAATGTTCAGGAGTCAAAAATTCTAACCTTATTCCATGTAAGAGTTTTGGTGTTAAGATAGTTTTCATCATCTTGAAAGAAATAGGGGTCAGCATTGGTATCCTAAACCCTGGCCATTTTCAATTTTGTTATACCAAAGGAGCAATTTATAGTTTCCTCTTTCAACAGTAACCTTATCCACTATATTACTATGCGTTGCAAACTATGCATTGCAAACTGGTGCTACAAACTCTTTGTTTTATGATCGATCAAACCTTCCCCAAATGAGATTCATCTAGGTCCGAGGTTTTTACCTGTCAACTCATATTTTTCTCCTTAGACGTGGAAAATCTTGCAAGCTTTTCATAAAAACCTAGTTTAATTTGTGCTACAAACTGGCACTGCAAACTTAACCACTGGCACTGCAAACCCTTTGTTTTACACAGAGTTTAATCAATTCAGCCTATATGCAACCTCATCGAAGTTGGATTTATGCTCTTCTTTTCTCACCTCCTACTTGCATCCTTTTCATCCTCCAACTTTTTTTGTGCATACAATTACAACTTAAGTGATGATTTTGGGTCTTGAGCTAAATTTAGCATCTTCATATGATTTCTCCAAGGTTAACTCATGTTTCAAGAGGTTTGTAGAAGACTCTGGAAGGTTTTTCCCAACTTCTTATGAAATATTTAAATTTTGTTATCATTTTGGAGGTAAACAAACACCTACAGGAAAGTTCACAGCGCATGCTATCAAAGGCATTGGGAACTAGCAATCTGGGACAGTTTGCAACAATTAGTACACAACAGAGTCATTATTTCACCATAAATTTTAAATGTCAATATTGATTCTTCTAAAAAAATTTGTGGAGATGAATAATTATATCATGGACTTGCTGACAAAAAATAAACTTGACCCATTTCGTTGTTTGGGAGAAAAGTTGAAATCATCACCTACAGGAAAGTTCACAGCGCATGTTGTCAAAGGCGTTGCAAACTCTAACATTTTGATAAATATGAGTTGTAGGAGGGATGTGACCTATCTAAGGGGTTTCGAATGGTTTCCTAGGAGGTACTTGGACATGAGGGACATGTGTTCTATCACCAGATCAAGCAACATGACATGTTTCGAAAGACATTTATCACAGTAGACAAGATCCAAAAAAATAGGAGCTAGGTGGATTTTATCTTTCACCTTGTTGTAACAACTCCTAGAGAAAAAGGAATCCAATGAAACCACTTGGGATTCAACCTCTTTAGAGTAGGAAGGATGATACACTATATATATGAATTGTTTTGTTGAGGAAAGGGTTGGATTCATGATCCAAGAGAGGGGAGAGATGGAGGATCGGTTTAGTTGTTCATTTGTAAGCTTGAGGGCCTGTTTGTAATCAACATTTTTGCCATTAAATATTCATGAGAGTTGTTTATCAAATTGTGTTCTTTTTTTTCCATTTCTCATGTCATCCTCTTGCTTGAATATATTGCAAGTTTTGAGGATCACAGCTACCATTTATTGATGGATTCATGAACAACAAAGGATCTTCTGTAGCTTGACCATTAACTCATCGTTTATTGTTTAAACAATCTTTAATCTGTTTGTAGAAAGGATCTTTGTACAATGGATGTTCTTCATTTTGTCATATTATCTTATGCTTCTACCCATAATTATATAAATAATTTATCTGGTATACAGCTTAAATGCCTTTGATCTGTAGGATGTTATGACTCCATTCCCAATGGAATGCCTTTGCAGATAGTTTTTTTCCCTCTCCCTTTCTTACTCAGTCTTTTTGATCCACTCAAGCATAAACTTGTTTTAACCATTTGTATTCTAATGGGAACTAGGCTTACACCTACAACAATCTAGGTGTGACTTCTAGTGCTAACACATGTGAGCAGATATGGGTACAATTGGTTGATGATGTTACATCAGTGATAGAAATAGTGATAGGTTGGATGATTGGTTGATCATTAGTGACAGGTTGATGTAATAGTGGTAGTAACATGTTGATGTGATAGTGACAGTGACAGGTTGGTTGATGTGACAATGACAGTGAGAGGTTTGTTGATGTGACAATGACATGTTTTTTGATGTTTCAATGATAGTGACAGTTATAGTTTGATCAGTGGTGGTAACAGTGAGTCTACACTTACATTTCAGGATGACATGACGAGGAAAGGAAAGGGGGTCGTAGCCTCCTTCCAATTGGTGTCGAAGAACTCAAGGAGTTGGTTCTTCCTTCAAGTTTCCTCCTCCATGAGCCGCTCAAATTTCTACAAGATATCGTCCTTGTCATCCTTGTAGCCATAATAACTAGAGCCAATTCACTTGTAAATCTCATACCTAAACCTCTTATTCTTCTTCACCTTGAGGGGATTATCAAATATCTCTTTGATGTCAGGGAGGAATTTCACAACCCCGAAGTATATATAACTAAGGTCCTTACTGGTGGCACCAAGAACATCAAATTTGTTCCCTTCCAATTATATCGTCTTGGGCCATACTCTGGCATAATTAGGACCTCCAAGCTCTACGATCCAAGATTTTGAGTGCCCCTTTTTCTTGACAAACAAGAAAGGAACCTTGGTGGATGTATTAATTATAATACTCTGTTGACATCAAGAATGACCTAAGGCCCATATTGTATATTTAATATAAGTTAAGAATCATATTTGAAAAAAAAAATTGATGATCCACAAACTTCATCAGTATAACTTATCACTGAAAATTAAACATTTCCTTGGCCTCAACCTATTCACCCTTCATATCCTCACTCGTATATTTACTAATAATATCATGTTTCTTCTTCTCCACAACCATGTGCTCGATCTCTTTCTCATCATAAGTTTCACATGGGAAACAAACTATCACTCTATTTGCTACTAGTTTCCCTTTTCCTTCTCTCCCATTTATTCGACCACGTCCTCCTCTTCCTCGAACAAGACTAGCTTAATGGTAGTGACCTCCCTGCTCTTGCCTGTCAACTTGGCCTCCCTCTTAATGGACTTGATATTTTTCCACTCCCTGAACACTCTAGTCCTCATCTCCTCCTCCATGAATCACTTGAATTTCTCCAAGATATCATCCTCATCAACCTTGTATCCATAATAACTAGAGTCATTGCTTGTGAATATCATACCTAGAACTCCTCTTCTTCGCATAGGGGGGCTTATCAAATAAGAGCTATTCGATAATCTCCCTAAGGTGAAGAAGTGGAAGTTTAGGTATGATATTTACAAGTGAATTAACACCAATTATTATGGCTACAGGGATGACAAAGACTGTATTTTGGAGAAAGTTGAGTGGCTCGTGGAGGAGGAGATGCAAGATAGAGTGTTGAGGGAGTGGAAAATGATCGAGTCCATCAAGAGGGAGGCTAGGTTGATATTCATTATCAGTGGGGAGTTTTTTGTTGTTACACTGGTCCTATTCGAGGAAGAGGATGATGTGACAAAAGAAATGAGAGAGGAGGACAAGGGAAACCAACAACAAAGAGAGAAAGAGTTTTTTTTTTTCATGTGCCCATTTTGAATGAAAAAGAGGTTGAGCGCATGGTTGTGGAGAATAAGAAATTCGGGCTTATTAGAAAATAAACAAGTGAGGACCTCATGGAGGAGTAGGTCGAGGCCAAGGAAATGCTTCGTATTCAACAATAATGTATGTTGGTAAAGCTTATGGATCATCAATTCTTTTTCAAGTGTGCTTCTTAAATTCTATTAAATATACAATATGGGCCTTAGATAATTCTTGAGGTTGATAGACTATTATAATGATACAGGTGGATATCAGTGTCCACCCACCTGTTCCACTGGCTCAAAAAATAATTTTCCACCTTGGCAGTTTTTCGGGTTTCAAACTTCTGGGGTCGTTTTGAGGCCCTAAACGATGTTTTTTGGGGATTTGGGGCCCAGGTAACTATTGGAGGCACTAACTTGGGCCTATAGAAAAAATTTCTTCTCATTTAGACCTTTCCAATGTGCTCTTGTGTGCCTAAAATGAAGATTGTGTGCAAAATTTACGACCCGGGGAAGTTGATGTACTAACTTACTCAAATGGGGCCCCCGTGACTTTTGGCGATTCATCTCCTAGGGTTAGGTTTTTGGATGTCTAGGGTTTTTGAAATTCCTTTTTATTGTAAAAAGGCATTGAGAGCCTCATTGTAGTCATATTCTTGCGAATCAGCGCAACGGTCATATCTGTTCTCAGAGATAAGTCGCCAACAATCCAACAAGTTTGTTTTCTACTGCATTTTACAGTTTTAGCTTATTTCCTTATTGAATAGAAAAGCAATTTTAGTGTATCTTTGTTATTTTGTGTTAAGCATATTTTAATAATCCGTATTCATTTCGTTCTGCTCATAAAATCCAGATAAGTGGTATCAGAGCAGTCTGCTCCTTGTCGTCTTAATGCATGTCCCCAATGAGGTCAGGGTACACAGAAATAGGTCTCGAGCTTGTTTCTCTTGAGGACAAAATCTATTGCATGCCCAAGTGACCTCTCATGGTAGGAGAAAATAAAGAAGACGAGACATGAGATCCTTTCAAAATGTTCCTTGAGGAATGTAGTGTCCCCAAGGCCGAGCCCCGTTACAGATCATGTTATATGCAAAAGAATTGTAAATATGTTCTATAGGCTGGTGAGCCAAGTTTTGAATAAGCTATAGGCGTATGAGTTTTGTTAGGCCAGGGGAGCCTAAGTGTTGAAGGCCAGGAGCCTGTGATATACTTGTATGTATGCAGGTCAATTAATAAAATGTACATACCGCCAGTGCAGAC
>JZKD02S0300470.1:76329-88442 GCA_000966675.3 Picea glauca | reverse complement strand
GATAAGTATATCTGAATTATGCTTTAATCATGTTGAGCATGACTGCTCTGTTTATGTATCATGTTTTCCGCTGTGTAATTGAATTACTGTTGCATGCTATGGTTTGTTAATGGTAGCAGTAACTTATATATATATTTTACTCTGTGAATTAAGTGTGTTTAATTCTGGTTAAATGCATTGTTTTTAAATCCATGCAATCAATGGTAAGCTGAGAGGTTTGCGTGAACCTGGAGAGCCAATAGGTACACTACAAATTGGTATCAGAGCAAATAGGTACACTACAAGGAAGCCCTCAGGAAATAGAGGAATGAGATCATGGATAGTTTCACACAAATCCTTCGGCGGCTACCAACATGTAATGCATCTTCCTCGAGCGGAGGCATTGCCCCCTTCAAGGTAAAAATCAACTTCGATATTCCTATATTTGAAGGTCGGATAGACGCAAATGTTGTAGACAAGTGGTTGAAGCTACTAGAAGGGTTTTTTTTTCCATAACTTTTCGAATGGAGAAAATATTACTTTTGCGCTCCTCAAATCCGTTCCCCATGTCAAAGATTGGTGGGAAAATTTCTGTTAGAAAAAGGACATAGAGGAACCCTCGTTATTAACAGTTGCGGCCACCTGGGAATCCTTCAGGGATGTTATTAAGGAAAAATACTACCATGTCAAAAGTTATGAGGACTTGTATACCAAATGGACCACAATGTGGTAAGAAAGAGACCAAGCAATGTCAGAGTTCACAAATATCTTCCATACCTTGTGCACCAAGCTAGGTATCAAATATTCAGAGTGACATATGGTGCTCAAGTATCACAGTTCTCTACATAGATACATCCAGAACAAAATGGAATTTCTGGACATCTCGTCCTTGGGCGTGGTCTACCAATATGTTGTCAAAATCAAGCATAAGCTCAAACAAAAGACATGAAAATTTGGGCCTGGGAACCCCTCATAGAAAAATCTAGGAAAGGGTGGTCCCAACCCACTGAACAAAAGACAGAGAAAATATGGACAATATCAAGACAACCAGTCCAAGCCGCAAGAAAAGAAGGACACTGGAAAGACAAAGAAAGATATCGGGAAGTGGTGCGACTTCCATAAGAGCCTTTGTCATAACAATGTTGATTGTCTCTCAAAGTAGTCTTTGGTGGCCGAAGTGAAATCCTCTGAATCAGATGTGGGTTCTGACTCTGAGTCATAACCAAAAAGGGGAAGACAAATCATTGATGTCGAACCCAGTGCCATCGTTGCTACCACCAAGCTCCAGCTTGGTGAACCAGATGAGACAGAAGAAGGTGAGTGCCTCTTCCATTCACAGATGTGGGTAAAAGGCACCTTGTTGCACTTCATTGTTGATAGCAGTAGCCAAAAGAACCTCATCTCAACAGAGTGCATCAAGCGGCTGGCCCTACTGACAATGCTGTACCCACAAACCTACACCATTGGATGGCTCCTCCAAGGAAGAGATATCTGCGTCAGCCAACAGTGTCGACTGTCGTACGACATCAAGCCCTTCAAAGACGAGGTATTGTGTGATGTTGCTCCTCTCAAAGTATGTAATGTTCTTTTGGTCCAACCTTATTTATGGAAACATCATGATCTATATGAGTCTAGGCCTCGTAGTGTTATTATTACTTTGAACAAGAAATTGTATAGGATACCCAAGGCAGTCCATCCTACTGTTATTTCCTTGATCTCTGCCAAGAAATGCGAGACTTTCATCTCTCAGAAGGGGAAGTTTGTCTTCTTCCCGACTTGTTCTCAGAATGAGCGAAAGATCATAGCCACATCCAAGTTCTCCACAGTCGACGTCTCCACACAATAGAAGCAAGTAGATAAGGTTGTGGAAGAATATTCATATATCTTCTCCTCACCTACCGAGGTACCTCTGCACTGTCAAGTCAAGCACCCCATCGATCTGACCCCCAACGCACTACTTCCCAATGGACTAGTCTACGATCGCTCTCTGTTAGAGAATGAGGAGATCAAGTGATAGATCCAAGAAGTGCTCCACAAGGGGCACATCCATCCCAACTCATCACCTTGTGGGAGCCCAATCATGTCGGTATAGAAGAAATATGGAACATGGCGACTCTCCATTGATTACCAGGATCTGAATAAAATTGCAATCAGAAACTGGTACCCGATTCCCCGAATCGACAATCTCATTGATCAACTCACGGGGGCCAAATACTTCAGTAAGATTGATCTGAATTTTGGCTACCACCAGGTCTCGATAGAACAAACAAATGTATGGAAGACCGCCTTCAAGTCAAAGGAAGGTATTTTTGAATGGTTGGTCATGCCCTTTGGTTTGACAAATGCTCCAGCCACTTTCATGAGGATGATGGACGATATTTTGCAATCATTCACCAATACTTTTTTAGTGGTGTATATGGATGACATTCTCATTTACAACAAGACTTGGGCAAAACACTTGTAGCATATTCAACAGGTTCTGCACGCCCTGCAACAACACAAGCTATAATCCATCTTGGAAAAATTCTCCTTTGGCATGGACAAGGTCCATTACCTGGGCTACATCATTAATCAGCGTGGTGTACATGTGGATCCAGCCAAGATCCAAGTCATCCGTGACTGGCCAACCCAAACCACACTCACTGAACTTCAGAGCTTCTTGGGCCTTTCCAATTTCTATTGTAGGTTCGTGTTGGGATTCTCCCATATTGCATGGGCCCTTAGCCAAATAACCATGGGTGGCGGTAAGGCGAAATTCGTGTGGGGATGCTCCCATCAACAAGTGTTCGATGATTTGAAGCAACGCTTGTGCTCGGCCCCAATACTTTCACTACCATACCTGCAACAACCCTTTGAGATCGAAACATATGCCTCAGACTATGTTGTGGGCATCATTCTCACTCAGCATGGCCACCCTGTGGCCTATCATAGTGAGACACTATCAGATGTTGTCCGTAAGTACCCTATTTATGACAAAGAAATGTACTATTTTGTACAAGCTTGTCATCAGTGGAGACATTACATTTTTGGGAAGGAGACAGTCATCCACACTAATCATAAGCCACTGTAGTTCATGTAGACACAAGGAAAATTGTAGAATGACTGCCATCAGAAGTGGTCCACATACTTGCAGCAATTCCACCTCAACATAAAGTATAAAACATGAAGCTCCAACCGCGTCGCTGATTGCATCAACAGAATACCAGTCGTGGCACTCACCACGGTGCTAGACTCTTGCGGCCATGAGACCTCAGGATGGCCCCAACTCTATGAGACAGACCTAGACTTCGTCACCACCTACCAAATGTTGGGCGCAAATGAAGTTGTCGATAATTTCTATCTTTAGGATGGGTTGTTGTGTTGTTTGGTCCATCTCTACGTTCCATCAAGCGAGCGAGCAAAGATGATCTGGGAAGCCCACTACAGTCGAGTGGCGGGACACTTCGGCGTCCAAAAGACAGCGAAAATATTGCAACAACATTTCTACTGGTCGAAAATTCGACAAGAGGTCAGCAAGTATATCTCAATGGACTAATTGTCAGGCCTCCCGTCCACCAAGCAAGGAAATGACTATGTTTTTTGTGGTTGTTGATCGCTTTTCTAAGATGGTGATTATGGCCACCTACAAGAAGAGAATCATAGCAAAGGCCACTGCCAAGTTATTCTTTGAACAAGTTTGGGTACATTTTGGAATCCCACAAACCATTGTCTCAGATCAGAACAATCGATTTCTCAATACATTCTGGTCGAGCCTCTGGTCATTGCTGGAAATGAACCTCACCAAATCCACGACCTTCCACCCCCAGACAGATGGCCAAATCGAGGTCGTAAATCGAATGATCGTGAATATCTTGCGCATGTATAATTACAAGCACCCCCTCACATGGGATGGGAGTCTTTCCTATGTCCAACATAGCTACAACCGAGCCCTACATAGCTCAACTGGCCACAACTCCTTTCAGGTGGGGTTGGGATTCCAACCATTGGGCCCCATGGATGTTGCACTATCCTTGGTGACCACCTCGACCAACTCATCCCCTGCTCCACCAGAAGCTAAAAAAGCCACCTGGTTCATTGAGCGGATCCAACACATCCACCAACTGGTTCAGGATATTCTACAGAAGTGTAATGCCAAGTACAAGCAACGCCATGATCAACATCGGGTACCACATAAGTTTCAGGTGGGCGACAAAGTTTGGTTGTACTTGTAGAAAGAACGCCTTACAGGTCCCCATTGGAAGCTTCGTCCACTCCATTATGGTTCGTACACCATCACCAAGGTTGTGGGTGACAATGATTTTGAGCTCAACATTCCCCCTTTCCTTGGCCTGCACCCAGTCTTCAACATGGCTATCCTTCGACCATATTTCCCACCATTATTGGACACCTCAACGATAGCAGAGAAATTGACACCAACAGAGCTCAACCCTGACTGCATGCAATAGGCATCCAATGATCATATTGTGGACACATAGATCAAGGGCACTCGAAAACAAAGGATCCAACTTTATCGATTCATCAAAGCAAAGCAGCTCCTGCACCAAGGCAAGTGGCTCACCCGGGGCCAAATTCAACAGAAATTTCCTCATCTGATAAGGGAACTCAATGCAATGGAGACCATTTCTTTCTAAGGAGGGAGGATTGATCCAGGTGGATATCGGTGGCCACCCACCTATTCCACTGGCTTGAAAAACAGTTTTCCACCTTGGTAGTTTTTCAACAGTTTTTCGAGTTCCAAACTTTCAGGGCCGTTTTGAGGCCCTAAACAACGTTTTTTGGGGATTTGGGGCCCAGGTGATTGCTAGAGCCATTAACCTGTGCTAGTCAAAAAAAAAATATTCTCAGTTATACCTTTCCAATGGGCTATCGTGCGCTTGAAACGAAGATCGTATGCAAAAGTTACGACCCCGGGAAGTTGATGTACTAACTTACCCAAATAGGGTCCACATGACTTTTGGCGATTCATCTCCTAGGGTTGGGTTTTTAGATGTCTAGGGTTTTTGACATTCCTGTTTATTATAAAGAGGCCTTGAGAGCCTCATTGTAGTCATATTCTTTCGAATGAGCACAACTGTCACATCTCTTCTCAAATATAAGCCGCCACCATTCCAACAAGTTTGTTTTCTACTGCATTTTACAGTTTCAACTTATTTCCTTATTGAATAAAAAACCAATTTTATTGTATCTCTGTTATTTTTTGTTAAAGATATTTTAATAATCTGTATTCATTTCGTTTTGTCCATACATCCACTAGGGTTCCTTTCTTTTTTATCAAACAAAAGGGGCACTAGGAATCCCATATCGTAGAGCTTACCAATCCTAATTATGCCGAAGTAGGGACTGAGATGACAGACATGGAAGGGAATGTAGTTGATGTGTTGAGTGCCACCAGCAAGGGCCTGGTTATAGATACTTTGGGGATGTGAAATTCCTCCCTAGTTTCAAATATCTATTCGATAAACCCCTCAAGTAAAAGAAGAGGAGGAGGTCTAGGTATGAGATAATTTACAAGAAAATTAACGCTACTTATTATGGATATAGGAATGACGAGGAAAACATCTTAGAGAAAGTAGAGTGGCCCTTGGAAGAGAAAATGCAAGCCAAAGTGCTAAGGTAGTGGCAGAGGATCGATTTTGTGCACTAAATTATGAGAGGCACCTAAGAGTGACCTCCATTTTTTTCCTTCGCATTAAAGCAAAATCTCTGCAAAATTTAAGTGTGGAGGTTTGGATTTATAGTTTGTCAATTAATGTTTTTTTTTTCTTCCCTTCCACTCATGTACACATATGTACGTATCGAATTGTTGTTTCTACTCTTACTTATACACTCGTTGTCATCATCTCTGATTCACATACAATTATTTATAGGCACATATATAGATAAAACAAATTGAAATTATACAACACGCACATATACAACAATTTTGTATTTATCAGAAACTGAAATTAATTTATGCTTGCAAAACAAATGTAGTAAAGTAACTGATGCACCTTTAATAAATAATATGTATCATTCATAGTGCACTTTATCATACATAAAGCACCAAAAACGATGCTCTATTTTATGTACTACATTAGTGCAAACTTTCTTTTATAAAATATACTTTCTATACTAATCTAATTTTTAATTTAATCAATTTCATTACATGCATCTAATGGTTTGATATTGTAACAAGATTTGTCTCTTGGCATACTGACGGTAGTGAATTTTTTTATAAAACAGTCATATGCCACATCGATCTGCGCCTATCTGTCCAACAACGAGACTGAACTCCTTTGAAGATTTCTAGTGAGTGTTGATGTATCCTTTGCTTTACTTGAACTCCTATGAAGATTTCTAACGGTTGCCTTTGCCCCCGCCTTTGGTCTTGCCTCTGCCACAACAAAGTAAATAGTCAGTTACACTCGTGATACTATTGTACTTGAGTATGGTTAAGAACATGCTTTTTTTTTTTAAATCACAAGTTCAAATCTAGAAAGGTAGGATATGTATATCTTCATGAATTTTACCAATCAGATTGTTGAACCTAAAAGATCCTTGTCCCACAAACAAAAGATCTCATACACCAATTTAATATTTGATTTGGGGATGAATTTAATACATTAAAAAACAAATTTGAGTTAGTTGAAATGAATTTAATTTTAATTAATAATAATATATAATTAAAATGAAAAGCTAAAAAGATGATGTGAATTGTATGATGAAGATTTTGAACGGAACTCGGGCAAGTCAGGTATAAAAACAGATATATAACAATAATCAATTAAACTAACTTCTCATACGAATCTAATCAAACATTGTTGGTTACATCACATTAAAAACCATCAAATCCGATTTTTAATTCGAAGCTTGCCTTCTTTCGTCTGGTTTGGTTAAAAGAATCCCGGTTTTTCTTCCAAAGGATACGGTGACCCACCAGGATTCCCTTTTAATAACCAGTTTGCGTCCCAAGTCCTCACCAATAATTGCTTTCGTTTCAATGTCGTCGGCTCTCCAATTATGTCAGGCTCAGTTTGGTGGCAACGGGATGGCCATTGGCCGGCATTTGCAAGTCAAAAACAGTTGGAATTGTACCGACTCACGCCGCAAAAAGTAATAAACTTCTGGATTTAGGTGAGCAGGGCGGCAGATTGATTAGACTGCGGCATCTTCTTCCATTCTTCCAGTTTTAAGATTTGAAAATTGCGGCATCTTTTTCCATTCTTACAGTTTTGAGATTTGAAAATGGTGTTTGCTACACGTTTTATTTTTTAGTGTTTTTGATCGGAATCTCATGATTTAAATTTGGATAAAATTTATATTTTTTGTTGTTTAAATTGTATTTTTGAATGTATAAATAGATTCAGCCTGTTTCAAAATTCATTTTTTTATTTTTTAGTGTTTTTGTTGGAATCCTACGATTTAAATTTGGACCAAATTTTTATTTTTTGTTGTTTAAATTGTATTTTTGAATGCATAAATAGATTCAGCCTGCTTCAAAATTCATTTTTATTTTTTAGTGTTTTTGGTCCGAATCCCACGATTTAAATTTGGACAAAATTTCTATTTTTTGTTGTTTAAATTGTATTTTTGAATGCATAAATAAATTCAACCTGTTTCAAAATTCATGGAGCACTTCAATTATACAAATTTAGGCACTAAAATCTTTAAATCCAATCATAACTCACCAAATTTCAAACAAAATCAAACGGCCCATTCTAACTTCCCACATGCTTGAGTAACATTAGAATAAACCACTATGCAAAATTCATTAAAACTTTCGTATTGAACTACCAATTAACATATGTAAAAAAAAAGTTTCAAATAATTTAAAAAATCAAATACTAATGTCAGAACTTGTGAAAACCTCTCACAATTTTTTGATCAATGCTCAACTAATAGCTGGTCAACGGCTTATCGATGGCTATATATACCTCGGCAGGTATAATAAGACCACATAAGTTTGTGGATACAAGTTTAAGAAATTGTTTGGTTGGTCTAAAATTTGAGAATTTGTATTTTATGATATAAAATTTAATGTTGATGATAAAACAAAGCTTCTATGAAATGATGTTTTTTTTTCAGGGATATTTAATGGAAATCGAGCTAGAAATTATTGGATTAGTAGATTTGAGTGATTATTTCTATATAATTTGAGTACCTCCAGAGTTTTTCAACATGTTGAATTCATTTCTGCATTGAGAAATGGATTTTAAACAACATAAAATAGTGATTCGTATAAATTTATATGACTAAAAATAAAAACAATGCCAAATTCATGCTGAGATGCATTGTTTTATGTCTTAAAAAACTTAGGAATTTACCCAAACTTTAAATTCAGGATTCTATCTAAGTCATAAAAATTATCTTTAATATTTAAGCTGTGTATTAAGTCTAAGTTACATTAGTCTTTATCATGGTTGAATTTTTTGATGTCTCTTTTTAAATATAAAAAAAAAAAGCCCATCAAAACAAATCACTTTATCTATCTAAATTTGAAAAATTAAAAAATAAAATTATTATAATAAATAATAAAAAATAAAGATTTTCTTTTTCTATAATTATCTAATGTACGGAAAAGCATTTCCATACCTAACTCCATGTTTAATAATGCATGGAACTTGGTTTTAACAGCTTATGTGAGGCCTACTTTAAAATAAAACAATTCATGTTGATTTAATTAAAGCTCCTTTAAATACTGAAAAATCTGCATTCCATTTTTTATTTTTATTTTCTTAATAGATGATGGATTAAAATTAATGTACACTGATTTTAAACCATTCCAACATTAAATTTTTATCAGTTTCATTACATATATCAGTATGTTTCGTATTTACATTAAAATTTATTGGTTTTATGTATATTCATCATCCATTTTATCATAACTAGCACAGCCACATAATTGTGGTTGATCAACCCCTGATAACATGAAAAGAATCCTTAAAAAAATATATTAAATTTTATTATTGATTAACAAATAAACGGTTGAACTTCATTTATCTGGTGTTAATATTTTAATTTCTGTTAATCACTTAGGTGGCTTTAAATATGATTAGGTAAATGTAAAAAGGTAAACACATAAACGGATGTCTTTATAATAGTTAGGAAGTTAATGATTGAAATCACAGCCATTTATTTTGTGTGACTACTAAGAATATTCCAGCCATATTTAATCATGTACATAGAAAACTTATTAAGCACTAAACCCCTATTAAATCTGCCCATTGTCAATAGGTATAGGCCTTTCGGCGTAATTAATAATCCATGACAATCAAATATTAAATTTTTTGTTTAATTGTTTTAAGTTTTGTATTTTTTTTTTTAAATCAAATGACAGAAATTTATTCCAAATCATAACTTTTTGTTGTTTAAATTGTATTTTTAATTATAGAAATGAAATCAATGTGTTGAAAAATTCCTAAAACATTTGAATTAGGATTATACAGAAATAGCTATTAAATTTACAGATACAATAATTTTTCTCCAAATTTCAGTCAAATATCCCCCCCAAAAAACTAAAACATAAAACTGTCTCTCAGTAGAAGCACCACCAGCTGCACCACGATAACGTTGCTTATCAGACATAAGATTCTGGATTAGGTTGCGTGTCAGACATAAGATTCTCGAACTCAGAAGCAAATTAGGATTATACGGAAATAGCCATTCAAATTTACAGATCCAACAATTTTTCTCCAAATTTCAGTCAAATATCCCTCCAAAAAAAGCTAAAACATAAAACGTTTAAACTACAACAAATAAAAATGTCTTTCTCAATGAAAACACCACTACAAATAAAAAGGTCTCTCTCAATAGAAGCACCACCAGCTGCACCTGCGTATCAGACATAAGATTCTGGATTAAGTTGTGTGTCAAACGTAAGATTCTCGAACTCAGAAGCAAATTAGGATTATACAAAAATAGCCATTCAAATTTACAGATCCAACAATTTCTCTCCAAATTTCAGTGAAATATCCCAAAAAAACAAAAACATAAAACATTTAGACTACAACAAATAAAAATGTCTTTCTCAATGAAAGCACCACTACAAATAAAAATGTCTCTCTCAATAGAAGCACCACCAGCTGCACCACGATTACGTTGCGTATCAGACATAAGATTCTCGATTAGGTTGCGTGTCAGATATAAGATTCTCGAACTCAGAAGAAAATCGAATCGTGCAGATTTTATTGTACGATCATTTTTGCCCATACACCGTCATCAGAACATGCGACTGATTACAATCTATAAAAAATCAGAGTTACTTGGTGGAGCTAATTCCACTTCAAGCAGAAAAGAGCCTAAAAATTAATATAAAACAGATAACAACGTAAAAACAATGAGAAGAGCTGAAATTCATGTAAAACATGATGTCCGTTTTCGTCAGTGAAAGCGTGTTGATACTCCGTCTCCTGTCAACATTACACACACGCCAAGGAAATGTACCTCCCAATAGCACGTTCAAGGGATCAATTGCAACCATGGTTGCAGTTTTATCTGTGCAGAAACTCCATTAAATTAATTCCATGTTCAGAAATTTTAGCATGAATGGATAAACGTTTTTGGTTTTCATCTAGATTAGTCTTTGCCTAAAAAAACTTGGTATTTAAGTAGTTAAAATCATTATGAATTAAGATATTTAAAAAATCAAAATCATCCAGGAATCGCATCTCTTTAAGCCACACTAACTCGCATCCCTTTAGGCCACACTAACTCTTAGCTGACTAAATATTTTAAGTAACTTTTATTTAAAACCTAAAACCTAAATTGTCCTACAAACTAAATCCTTAGAAACCAAATTCAAAACAAAATGAAGAAACGCTGATTGATGACAAAAAAATATTTTGGATAGTTGGAATTGTTGTTCTACACGCATAGGTGGATATAATATTTTGGTCCCCTTAAACATCGTTTTACCAAACACAAAATTTGAATAATAGTAAAAACTCAAATTTTTACAACTGAAGCGAATTATTGAAAGCAGGTAGTTTTCTTCAATCCAAAACTGACACAGTGGTTCCAGAACTCAAACACCCAATGAACTCTCCTTTTCTTTAACTTGTCCTGCAACCCCAACTGGCTTTGACAGCAAAACATGCCAATTAATTCAGAATCTTATGTGTCAGGTTGCTGGCAACAGCGGGGACTGTTCAGCATTTTTTTTCCATATTCCCACATTCATAACAGGATTGAAATCTCGAAGGTTATTGGTAGACCAGGATCAAAATAGTATTCAAATTATATGTTCATTAGGAATGTTTTGAATATTCGCTATAGTTTGATGAGTTGGTTTTAGAGTTTGTTGAGTGTTTGTTATGTATATGATTTTGTGGATGTTTTTGTTGGATAAGGTAAATTAAGTTTAGGCAGTCATTTTTGAAATGAAGAAAACTACTCAAATCTATATTGAAAAGGAATAATAAAAAAGAGTGTATAAGTAACTATGTAAAGTCTATCAACATCAATGGTAATGGTAATTGTGAGTTTTAACTAAGATTATGTCATGGTAAATAGGGATGGTAAATGGAGAGGTTCCTATGCATCTTTTTCATGAAATATTTGACTTCGATATTGATAAAGGTGAATCCATTTCATGACTAAGTGTCTCAATATATAATAGTGAAGTAATCAAAAGTTAAGAATTCCACAAATCTCATCCTTTTATACCATTTTCTTGTTGGCATATGAACTTGGAGGATGGATTAGACTTTGTATGATGGTTTGCAATGGCTTTATGTTAATTAAGCTTTGCTCTCAATCATTATAGCATTGTAACATAGACAATGTTGCGAGTGCTTTGATTAGAGTAGATTTGAATGAACAATAGTATTGGTGTATTTTATGGTGGTTCTTTGTATCAAAAGTATTTAGGGATCATCACCATTGTAGGTACAAATGTAGTGTTCTATGTGATTTGAAAAAAATTCAACATGGCCTACAACTATATGAGAAAGAGGAATGGATGAGGCTCAATGAAATGTAATGAATTTCACGATCTAGTGAAAATGTCGGTAGGAGGAATGTGGTAAAGAGTCGTGTTAGAAATGAATGTGTTGTGGGAACAACATCAATGAAGAAGGTCTTATGTGCCTTCATGTCAGTTACTTGTCAAAAATATTTGGAACTAGATGCTCTTCTTAGAGCTTTGAAACCCTTGG
>JZKD02S0300470.1:43740-65322 GCA_000966675.3 Picea glauca | reverse complement strand
AACCGATTATGGTCATATATAAGTATAAGCATGCATCCATTATTCCCAATCAAAACACAAGGCAATCACTTCTATACAAAAACCATTTATGAGCGTATAAACATGAGCATGCATCTAGGATATTCAACTCAAAATACAAGACATAAACACTTATCAAAAACACCAGGTGTGACGCGACTGCTGAGAGGGGTGCTCGTTTCCACCCAACCGTAGGCTCAGTGACTCCAAACGGATTTACCACTAGCCACCCCCGAGCTAGACCATGATGCTTGAGATTCAGTCTCCTACTTCCAGCTCAACGAAAGTCAAGGACAAATGTTATTCTCCTCCTCCTTTGTTCATAGCTCCCTGTATTTCAAGAGTTCCTCTCGGTTCTCTTCCGCAATCCCTATCATTCATGTTCTCTCTCATGTTCCCCACACTTCCTTTCTTGCCTTTTCTGCAAGATTGTGTGTGGCGTGAATTCCCCCATCCGTGGTCAGGTCTGAGAGCTTCTATGGATGGGCGGTTTGCCCCCATCCCCTCATTAACTCTTAAGGAGCCTCCCCACCTACCATCCTAATGGGTAATTCATTCCAGGGTTAGAGAGTTGCTTTTGGTCTTTGAGCAAGTAAAAACCAATATGGTATTGGTTCGGTGGAAGTTAACGCAACCATTCCAGGTCCCTTCCACCACCTCTCATTAGCCATCGTGGTCTCTTTTAGCACATCCCCTCCCAGCAGTCATGCAACTCGTATTCATAACATAATTTACATTCATCAACCTTTTATACAAAGGTCCGTCAAATTAAACATTCACATCTTTGAGTTTTCCATAGTTCTTGGCCAATATAGTTATTTTTACAAGCTGTGGGAAACAGGGTGTTACAATAGAGTTCTCTTTTTCTTCTTTAGATTCATGTTTTGTGTAAGCTTTTTTTTTCACAAAAGCTGGGGAAATTTCATTAATAAAAGTTGTGTATGGACACACAAAAAATGTACATATAATTCAATTTTTTTGAGATCAAGTCCCCAATATTATAGACTGAGAAAAAAAAAGAGTTTTCATACCGAAAATTTGCAAATTTTAGTTGAAACTTAATTACATAAAACTTCACATGGTATATTTTGAAACAAACTCCTAGGATGAGTACAAAAAAACAAAGCATCTAATTAAGGAGACTTGGGAGAGTCCTGGTCGTCTGAAGTGGAATCCCTAAATTCTAGAGGAGAGGTGTTTAAGACTGGGAGTGGTTGGATGTTTCCTAGCAACGAAGCCCCATCCAAGTTTTCAATTGCAGTCCTGGGTGGAAAATTGTTGTTGGGACGAAGGTGGAGCTCCTCAATCTGCGACCTCAAGGTCACACATTCATCTTGAATATGTTGTTGACCTTGCTTGTGTTGAACAATGATTTCTAGTATTGTGATAACTTGTGTAGACAAACCACCGACCTAAATTTATAAAATTTGAACTATGGAGAGTAGTTCCCTCATTTCCTCTTCCATATTTTCCTTGTGTCTTCTTGAGCTTCCAACTTCACCCCTCACCATCAACCCAATGATGACAGGTGAGAGGCTAGAAGATAGACCAAGTGCACAGAACCCAAGTTAGATAAGGCTAGAAGATAGACAAACTGCATGTTCAAAGGTATTGGCGAAAGTACCCAGAATAAACACTTGCATGCGCGCATGGGAAGTGGAAACTTAAATGCACCGCGTGGGAAATTCTAGAGACATCTCATGGCACAAACCTCAGTTAGATAAGGTTCTTAGATGTCTTGTCTCTTTGGGAAAAATTGCAGTGGTTGTGAGTGTTCATGGAATATATTGAGTGGAGGTCCCCCAATTGACTCGTAATGTCCCATTTTTTTTCTCGAACTACCAAATTCGTTTGTTGATATGCTTCATGGTTATTTTTCTAAGAGGATGGAAGGGTTCCACACATTGGAAAGATTGGATTTCTAACTGGATTTGCTCGATGATAGCTCTAAGTTGGTTGTCATTGAGGAGGGATTTTAATTGTATATGTATTATAGTGATTTTCAAGTCTCCAATGAGTGTGATAGATTGAATTCTGCAGGACTTTGCCAAATGTAATCCCTGGTAGAGGACATATACCTATGCTTGATTATTAGTGGCGTGTCCAATGTTCCAAGAGTATAAGAGCTCGATCTTTCCTCCAATGTCAAAGATAACCTCACCCACTCTTACCACCCCAAGTTCTTATTTTATGTAATCATCCTTTGTCTGATTCTCCATTTCCATTAATTTGTGATATTCATTAGTTCCTTTCCACTAAGTAGATTTTTGGTTTTTCTTCTTTATTTATTAAAGGTCTCTTTCTCTTCATTTAATTTATGCTTTGAGAAAGTGGCTCCCAAATGCGTATACTTAAAAAATTAACAACATATGAAGTTGCATGTTTGTAATCTAATTTTTTCTTCCAAACTATGCCACGACCTTGGGAATATCCTCTCTATCTTTAAAGTTTTGTGTAATATTTAAAGTAAAATCTTGTTTGTAATTTAAGAAAAACATTATATAGTCTCATGTAATCTTAGCATGCAAGAATTAGCGATCAATTTAAAGTTAATGGATTTAAAATGAATGCATGAAAGGAGTTCCGCGATATTTGAACTTACATATCAAAATCAAAGTATAGATGTGGATGGTGATATTTTTTTGAGACTTGGTTACTAAATTATTGTAGTGTTATTATTATTTTTTATTAAAATTTAAATTTTTTATAAGTATTTTTTATTTTTTAAGAAATCAGATATAAATGAAGATTTTAAGAATTTGGATATAATTTAAATAATGATAATGAAGATTTTAAGAATTTTGATATAATTTAAATAATGATAATATATGTATGGATTGATGAGAATTGTTATTTAAAAATGAGAATTTTAATTTTCAAAATTCATATTTTTCATAAAAACATCAAAATTAATATTTGATTTAAAAGTGGTGTTACAGTGTCTTTTTTTCAAGGTTAATATTACAATCTTTTGTAGTTTTGGTGGTGGTGGTTAGTATTCACTAAGATTAAAATTGGTTTACTGGAATTTAAGAAAGGTAAGAGATTACTTAGATTTCTTTATGAAGTTATTTTGATACTCAAAAAGCATTAGGAGAATCATTCCAAGATCACTATAGTTTTGATGACTTAAAGGTTAGGAAGGTTGGTATTATGACATATATTTTGAAATTGAGATCTAATATAGGTATATGCAGGGCACTCCGGGAGAAAGTGCTTTTCATATTCAACCGTCTTGGTGTCATAAAGGTTGCATATTTTTTCATGCCATGGTGTTTTGGGGATTGTCCAATGCCCAATCTCACTATGTAGCTCATGAAAATTAGTTCTTATTTTAGCAATATCGATTCTCACCATCTCTAGAGGAATCTGCCAAAAGAAAAACCAGATTCCTACCCCGACCAAAAAATAACAATGTTTTCATATAACATTATCAATAGTTTTTCCCCTATATATCCACCATCTTTTCAAAAAGATTCTTATATCTATCTATCAGAGCTAAAACTATAGATAACTACCACAAACCAATTAACCCTGCACATCCTCTCTAGGTCATGGTTTCAATGTCTCAGACATGGGTTCAGTGTCCAACATAACCTCGTCCGCCTTGACTACATCCACCTCAATTGGACATTTTTTGGATCCTAGTGGACTTGGTGCACTCTCTCCTTCTTCCACTTATTTAGGCTGCTAACTGGTAGGAGAAACCTTAAAGAAAATGCCATACGAAGATTGGAAAAAAAAAGCTTAAATTTACCTTCTAGAATCCAAATTGCATACAGAAGATTTCCCTGGTCCTTCCTGGTACTAAGCATAGCCTACCCAACCATGGCCTTGATGATCCAATAGTTCTCAACTATCTTGAACTACTTTGTCTTTCTCGTCCTAGAATAGAAGGGGTCATCCACCCAATCTTGGACCTCCTCCAGAATGTCTTTGTCCAAAGTGGCTAGCCTCTTTGCCCGCACCACCTCTTCCACCTCATCCATTGCCTTCTTCTCTTCCTCCGAGCAAAACTCCTGGAATCCATTCCTTGCCTCCCACACCTCTCTATTCGCTTGCGTGTTGGCTATAGGCCCCTAGGATGTGGATGCCTCCCTAACATCTACCTCCTTGTGCCTTGCTCATCCCATCTTGCCATAGTTCCTCGCCATCTTGTGAATCGTCCACACTGAAATGTTATCGAATCAATGCAAATTCCGCCAACGACACCTTCGAACCAACACCACCAACTTCCTGCCTTGATCTGCTTCTAGCCCAACTTTGACCTTGCTGGAGCTCCCACCAAGCCCCATGTTCAATCTTGATTGGCTCGTCTAGACTTTGCTATCCAAACATAGCAAACCTTTGACAAACATTATCTTACTTATGTAACTTGCGTCAGATATAGTCCTCCAGAGTGGCAACATCATGAATCAGATGCTCAATCCTTGCTTCATCTATGAATGATGCCTCCTAGTACTCCTATGTTTAGCTTCCAAAAGGTTCAACACACTATGATTTGAGTGTTGTGTACCAGCACCATGTCGACTCCTCTAATTAATGATTGTTATGATATCGCACAGATCGAAGTGATTGTACTAACCACCTTCCATCATTTGGATCCACCATTGAACTGCTTGCCACCGACTCTCATGCTTGTCACATCGAGCAATTGTCATGGCGTATGGACTAAGGTAGTCCCAACATTTTTAACACCCCATCCTGGTATTTACAAGGTTCTTTTCAAATAAATAATAAAATATAATAAAATAATACAATTTTATATATTAGTAACCTTGTTATTATTATTAAAAATAAATAAATTGATTAATATATATAATTGATTTAAAATTAATTAAATATATAGAAAAAAAAAAAAAAAAAAAAACTGTATTGTTAACATTGTCAATGTATTAATGTTATGGAATTTATTATGTATAACCCTTTTTCATATACAATACGATATTAGAATGAAATCTCTCAAACGTTCAATTTTGATAAATAGAGATTATCAACATACATCTTGTGAATTAATAATGTGTTACTTTATCAAAAATGTCAAGATAAGTTCCTTGGAAATAAAAGATGCACCACCTTGATTACGTGTCACTACTATTTGCAGTTTAATTATATATTTTAGACAATTTTTATATATTTAATAGTGTGACTGAAAATATTATTGCATGCTGCAGGTGACAACATGTATTACTTTACATGGGCTCTGCAATATATCAACCTCTTCATGAGTAACGTCGGTTATATTATTTTGGCTGGAGAAGCTATGAAGGTGAGTCCCAAGACATGGGATATCACCTAGAGTATTTATTATTATTTTTTTATCAAGTTTAATTTCTAATTTTTAATTAAAAAGAAATTTCTATTGAAAATTGTTAGATTTGGATAACGATATATTATATAATTATAAAAATAATTATGAAGATAGTTTCAGTGGAAGTTTTTTCTAAATTTATAGGAAAAATGAATTTTGGATAGGACCAGTGAAAGTTTCCCCCAAATTTACATGAAGTTGAGAATAATAAATTTGCTCCTATTACAATAACTACAATATCTAAATTACTAATTTAATTTGTACTAAAAATTATATGAAAATATTTAACACAATATTGAAATTTTAATATCCATAAAGATTAAGATTAGATTAGAAAATGAGAAACAAAATTGAAAATACATATATATAATTTTAACATATTTTTAAAATTAAACTTTACATAAATAAACTTCAAACATCTTTGTAAATCTATGGTTTTAGCATCTTTTAAAAATTAAACTTTACATATAGAAACTTTATTAATTTTTGTAAATTTAAAGCATTATTGGAAAAAGCTAAATAGTACTACTCTTGTAATATGGAAATATAATAAAAGTTAATGATATGGTTGGTTGATAGCAATAACAAATTGGATGGATAGGATATTGATTTATTCTACTTTTATGTTTAGTGTACTTTAGTCTTTATTTTACAGTGATATTTTGAATAAATATAATGAAAATATTTATAGTAAATTATATATTTGTAATAATGGAAACTAATTTTCAAGTTCTCATTTTTTTTTTTTATGTGAACTTCTCAAATTTCCAAAACAAAACTAATTAAGGATGAAGCTCTAAAATATTCAAAACTTGTTTTAGAGATGTTAAAAATGAAGAACAATTCCTATACAACTATATATATTTCAAATTTTAATTTTTAATTAAAAAAAAATTCTATTAAAAATATAGAAAAAAAATTACTAAATTTAAAAAACAACATATTATAACAATAAAAATAATTATAAAAATAAAAATTATGCATATTTTAAATATTTTAAAGATTCAAAACAATAAAACATGAAAATCAAATAAACATGTAGAAGTACATTTCATCTTTCAATGGAACAAATTCAAGAATGATTACATATACACTGGGTAAAATAAAAAAAAAATAAAAAAATCGGAGCTTTTTAAATATTAGTTTTATAATGAATGTATAAATTTTGAAATAAAGTGTAAATAGTATATTATGAATAATTATATTTGGTTGATTTTTGTGTAGGCAATATATACATTCTACGACAATGAAGGAATATTGAAGTTACCTTATTGCATTACAATTACTGGAATTGTTTGTGGTATTTTTGCATTGAGCATCCCACACTTATCGGCCCTAAGATTATGGCTTGGTGTTTCGACACTCTTGAGTCTCATATATATCATTGTTACTATTGTATTATCTATAAAAGATGGTGTGTATTTATTTTTTTTATTTTTCTTATTAAATTTGAGCAAGTTATTTTTCATAATTCTTATCTATAATATTTTAAATTTGGATTATAAAACAATGAAGAAGCTTAGCTTTTACTACTAATATGTCTTTTGAATATACAGGTCTTAACAACTCATCAAGAGATTATGAAATTCCAGGTTCAAAGACCACCAAAATTTTTAGCTCAATTGGTGCTGCAGCAAATATCGTTTTTGTATATAATAGTGGAATGCTTCCAGAAATACAGGTATTTTGAAATTTGTTCTATGTTTTGATTTACGAAAAACAATTTATTTTTTCTTTTTCTTATAAAAAAGAATAATACATATAATGTACCAATCAGAATATGAAATTTGTAATAAGATATTTATGAATGTATTATTTATTAATATTATAACCATGGGTTATTGTTAATTCTTTATACTTAAACATCATTGATTTTATTGACTAGAAATACTGTAATTCTTTATATTCTTACCATGGATATAAGATAGAATAGAATCAACTCTCTTAACATCACAATGGATATAAAACTCAATTCCTAACATAAAAGGTCCATAACTTAGTTTTCACTCTTCACTAGTTAACGTTTTAACTAATCCAAAGCATACTTAATCTAAAAAACAATTCTATAAAAAAAAATGTTAACCAAACAAAATTCTATGAAAAAAAATTAATTATATACCCAATTTTCTTTAATTTTTTTTTTATTTAAATATTTTCTTTAAAATCTAAAAAACAATTCTATAAAAAAAAAAAATGTTAACCAAACAAAATTCTATGAAATTTTTTTAATTATATACCCAATTTTCTTTAAATTTTCTTATTTAAATATTTTCTTTAAAACTTTGTTTGAAAGCATGACTCAAGTAACGATTACAATCAATAATGACAAGTTCATCAACAAACAAGAAAACAACATTCTATTTATCCATATGCTAAAATAAATATTAAGATGGTTATAATCAAAACCTTAAACCAAAACATGTTTATGAATTAAATACAAGTTGTTAGTGCACAATGATTTCTTCACCTTGACTATTTTATCTCTAAGAAATTCAAGCCATAGCTTGTTTATTTAAATGTCTACGAAATTATAGCTCGTTTTTTTCATTGGCATTTGTAACATAAACAATGCTCCTAACTTAGTCCAAGTCTAAAACTTTTAAAGCTTCCCCTCATCATTTATTCCATATCTTCTATAACCTCGAACTCATCATTATTGTATTGTTTTACATGATATATAAAACATCATGGATATTAAAATGGTTAGCTCACTAAAACATACTTTAAACTTAGAGTTAGCATAATGAGTTCATGCATAATTGCATTATTTTTTCTTTATATTTTTTGGGATGTAAACAAATATAAATAATATATTAAAGAAAGATATAGAATCACATAGGGTTGAGCACCTTGAATACATTCACACACACAGATTAAAGATAGTGTTATGAATATGTATGTGGTTTGAAAACTTTCATAGAGACAAAATAATCCATGATATTGTTTTTTTTAATTAATATAAAGAATAATTTATATCAAAACATCTCTTAAATTAGTTATTGAAAAATGATTTTTTATGCTTTTTGAATACAAATGGCGGTTTAATAGACTGATAAATTACATTGTCCCACATATCATGTTATTATAATGTAGTAATTGAGAAGATGTTTAACCACCAAATTGCTCATGTAAAACATGATCATAGTTGTCATATTACTAAAGTACAAAATAACACTAAAAAACACACTTAAATTTCACTATACTTAAAATCACATTATATGAATATGAATTTAAAGAAATTCCTAGTGTCAAAATATCCTAATATACCCTTTCAGAAAAACTTGGACTATGATTGAGTGATTTACAAAAGTGTGACAAAAGGAGAAGGAAGGAGGTAACAACCTATCCCTCCTTACTAATAAATTTCCAAACTCCTAACATAGATTTAATAACTTGGCTTCTATCAAGGCCCTTTGAAAATGTCAATAACTTGAGTATTTGTTAGGGAATAGAGAATTTAAAGAACCTAATCCTAAAGAACCTGTTAATTTAAGTGCATGTGTAGCATGATGTGTTTGTTGCATTGATGTTGAACCAGATTTTAAACACATTGAATGGAATTTTGATTAATATGTTGAATGACACTTTGATTATCACACCTTAGGTTGGTTAGATGCTATTACTATAAACTAAATTTGGAAACTATACGCATAAGATAAAGGGATTATTTATTTGTGCAAATTGTTGTGTGATGCCCCACTTATGCAAAAGATGAAGACATGGAATTTTATTTCTTTCATGACTAGGTAGTACTGTTAGCACTAGGAATCACCCTCAGACTATAATGAGGATAAGCCCAATACCCATCAGTTTATACAGTAAATGTAAATGAGTTTTAAGGGGATCAAATGGATAAGACTCGAGATACTAATGTTCTAACTCAGAAATATGGACTAGCATGCACCAACCATTGAGGTCTTGAATCAACTTCAGTCAGTAAGTTGGAGTAAGGGTGAGTAGGAGGAATATTTAGTGAGAAAGGTGTAGAGGTCTGCTATGAACATCAGATTTTCCAGTAGCCTAATGAGGAAAAACTTAAACACAAGGTCCTCTTGGATTCAAATTTCAAGGAAGTTGAAAGAAATCACAACAATACTATAATCAAACATTTATCATAATACAATTACAACAATCCATGTGAATCAATAAATCATGAACTCTCTCAGTATCAGAGGCAAATAAGACGAAGTAAGAAAGCTGACTTAGATTAACCAAGATGTCTCAAAAACAAATACATAACCAGAGAACCAGTTGTTCTCAATCAAAATATTACAATATCAGGGAGCCTAGCTCAACCATTCGACCTTTACAAAAAATCAAAACTGCCTATATATAAGAAGAACTATTGCAACCATCGGGAGTGTGATCGGATTGCTACATTCAAAGTTTTCAGTCAGCGTCTGCTCTGTCAAACTGTGCAAACAATCTTCTGTTATCAGACGCGAGCTCTAAATCTACCAATCTTTCTGGCTTTGCATTTATGTGATGAGACGAGGTTTCAACCACCTCCCTCAGTTTCAATAACTTCCTTCATCGAGATCAGAACGGGGCCTGATATCCATGAATACTCTAGGCGACACCAACGACTTTCTTCGGGTCAATACTAACGCCTCGAGGTCATGTAAATATTCTTTTGTGGCCAATACGGGCACAACAAGTGGCTCGAATTAATTTGATTTGAGGGTGGTTTGACTCTGCAAACCCAAACACTTTTGTTTCCCTTTGGAAATCATGGGAAAAATGCCACATGATTTACAACAAGATGCTCCTGAGGTCAGATCTGAATCACTTTCTGATTCCAATGAGATATGCTGCAAATTCGTGTGATAACAAGTAGGACCTAAACCAAGATTAAAAACATATCCTATAGTGGAATTATGATCATCAAGTCCACCTACCTAGTTTGAATCAGTAAAACCAAGAAAAAGGGAAGACCCCCCTAGAGCAATACTATATGACAAACTAAATTTTATCATGGACATATTGAAGGGTCATGCTTGTTTCTTTCTAATGGATTTCATGTAGATATTACATATACTGGGAAACAACATTGACAAAAAAGGAAATGTGAAAGTGAGTAGGAGTTAGAGACAAGAGATTACCAACTATCTTATTGTACAAGTTTAACTCTAGATTTGAAGGGAGATGAGTCATATTTTATTTCATCAACATAAGGGTGAAAAAGAGGTCACAAACATAATTAGGTTGAGAAATATAAATACCTTCATCTAATGTTTGCAAAACTTAGAGGCCAACAAACAAATGAAAGGGCCCTGATTCTATCATCTCAAATTGCTTATAAGGCTCGACTTCACATGGTTACGTAATCTAGGATTGTTATCAATGAGTATAAGATCATTGATGTACTATATAAGATTTAGAATATAGTCACCCACTTTTTTGGTATAAACATTCAAGTCATAGTGGCAGCTAGTGAATCCTAAGTCAAGAAAACATTATTCCATGTTTTAAACCCAAGTGTAAGGAGCGTGGGTAATACCATATAGGGAAATAGTAAGTGGTCAAAATATTGGAGTCACCATGAACAAACCTAAGAGTTTGTTCCATAAAAAATTATTATTGCAATTCTCATGCAAGAAGGAGGACTTTAAATCCATTTGATGGATCGCCGATCTATATGAAGTTGCAAAGGGAAAACATGAGGTGAATGGAGTTCATTTTGGTGTTAGTGATTTTTTTTTGAATAGTCAATTCTTTCTACCTATGAAAAAACTTTGGTGAAAAATAGGGCCTTATGTCTCTAAACACTAACATTAGTTGCATACTTAGTTTTGTAAACCCATTTACATTTTACAACTTTTCTTCCTCAAGGGATAAGTATAATATCTTAGGTGTCATTTTCCAATAAGGAACAAAATTCTTCAATCATCGCTTCATACCATTTTGGTTGGCCAAATGGTGATTCAAATGTTTTTTTATCCCAAATATCTAAAACTTGAGCCAAAAAGGAAGAGGTTGGTTGGAATTGAAAACATGTTCTTCACTGGTTAGAAGGATGATAATTTGAAATGGACCACTATATAATTTGTCATATGTTTTGGTACTCTCTAAGTGGAAACTAGGAGCCATGGAATTATACAACCCACTTTAGGGGTAGACCCTATTTTGATGATTTGGGGTCCTAAAAATTCCAAATCTCATTCCAAGCATTGAACAATCATTTTTACTATAAAAAATTGGAAAAAATAATTGCAACTCTCTAATGATGTTCTACTCATTGAGATATTTCTAATGGTACAAAGATATACTCAAGTATTGCCCATATGAATAAATTATGCCTCTTTTGTGATGACCTATGCTTTAACCACTACAATACCAAGTGGATTCCATGTCAATGCCCATTAGTCACATAGGTGGATCTAGCCACACGTAGACTTTCAAGAATATTATAAAGGATCCAAAACCTTAACCCTAATTGGGAGTTGGGGCATATAGAAACCCTAACACTAGCCATTTATTATTATCGAGACATGTTAATTATTGAGCCATAAGGTAAGGAAGGAGTTTCACTCCTATTTTATTGATTTATTATTCCATAGAAGATCATAGAAAAGTAGTGGGATGTTTTGAGTAGAATATAGGAAATAGAAGATCATGTAACAACCATTTAGGCCACAATGTCTATTGTAACTCCATAATGAGTCCATATTTCTTTGTACCTTACATTTTATATCTAGGAAGAAAAGAGTATCCTAGGACCATGCTAACATTCTTTCTTGGTTTTCCCATATTAGGTTTCCCAAGGCAACTCGTGTTAATTATGTTAATGGTGCAATCATTGTATTATTATATATTATTTTTCACATTTCATTTATTTCCAAATTTTTAGAGTTATGCTTATAATATTATATTTTTAATAATAAATAAACATTACTTAATAATGCATAACCTCTCACTATTTTGCAGTAAATTGTAAGATATGTTGTAAACAACTATCCATTGAAATATCTACCATAGTTTACTTATTGGGTCATTATGTAGAGGAATAGATACTTCCCTAGTTGTGTTGGTCCGGGTTCAAGTTAAAGAGACTCATTTGTAGGAGGAGGTAAGACATTCATAGTTGGGATTTCATCCTCATTTCCATCATTTGAAGAAGAAGAATATTGATCAAGAATGGAAGTAAAGAATAATAATGCGAAGAAGGGGTGAATACATGAGAAGGAGATGGGGCATGAGATACATATGGCTCATAGAATGAAGACCTTCATGAAATTGAACATATATTTATTTATTAAGGATGATTTATATAGTATTGGGTACAATAATTATATAACCTTTCACATCTTCTAAGTAACTTAACATAATACACTTATCACTCTTGGGCTACAAGGACTTTCTTTTATCATCAAGAACATGTGCCCATGTATCATATTGAACATCAAAATTTGCTTGCATAGATTTCAATTGACTCATAGCTTAATCTAGTGTATTGTTCTACAATGTTCTACAAATACTTAGTGGTGATGTGCTTAACTATGCAATTTGTATAATTAATGGTCTTAGCCCAACACCAAGGGTAAAAATCCTTGGAATTAATCATGTAGTTAGCCATTTCGTTTAAGGTTCAGTTGTTTATTTATGCAACACCATTTTGTTGTGTTGTACAAGGACCAATGTCACATCTAAATCCTTGTGAAGTTCAATAAGTGATAATTTTGTTATATCATATTTATCTCGATTATTTCATCTTTAATTTATGAAGTGGATGCTTAGATTGTTTTTCTACAAGGGCCTAATAGGACAAAATCATGTCGAAAACTTTGCTAACTTTAAAGAAACAAACCCAAGTGTGTTTGGTGAAGTTATCATTGAAAGACAAAAAGTAATTAAACCAAGAAAAATCAATAGATGGAAGAGGACGTGATAAATCATCATGCACAATCTACAACAGTCTTGATGCATGCCAAGAGGCATGTTTGTCAACATTGTCTCGATGATATTTCCTAAGAATGCACCCAAAAAAACACCATCTATGTAAGAAATGAGATGAAGGTGAGTGACCCTATTGTTCTTACATAATTATTGCAACACTTGGTAGTTTAAGTGTAAAACCTCTCATTCCAAAGTTTGTTCATATGATCACTATGAGAAATAAAATAGAAGGAATCAATGATGACCCAAAGTTATCAAATTTGTGCAACCTAGTAATATCATCAATAGTTAATATAGCTATAACTTTATAAGGGTCCTTTAACTCTTTAATTACAACTTTGTGAGACAAAAAATACATTGGTGTTCCTTCACCTAAATGGTTGATGTGATGGGCATAAAGGTTTCAAAAGAGATTAGGAACACATAGTACATGATAATTGAAATGACCATCATCTCACTTAAGTTTTCTTGAACTGAAAGATCTTAAATACTTATCATAACCAACAAATATATATATTGTGTTACACTGATTAAGAAAAAAAATGACTTTGTCTTTATCCATATGGTAAGATGCTAATAAATATAAAATCCACTCATTTGAAGAAGAAGTTGTACATTGAAAAAAAAGAGGTGGAAAGGGAATTTATTTTAGAGGAAGGGATAAAAGGAAAGGACGTAGAAGAAGAAGATATAGATGTATGTTATTATTCTTCATATTTGATTCTAAGGATTCTTGTTGGAACCTCATGTTCTGATGGTTCATCCCACTTCTACTGGAGACAATCGGTCGGTCGGTTGATTAATAATTGGAGATAATCGGTTAGGTGGTCGACTATACAACCAGTCAGACAATCGACTAGTAGTTGGAGACAATCATTTGATGGATTGACCGGTCGAGCAATCGACTATGTGTTGGATGACTGGATGGTCGAGTCGACTTGGTAAGTCAACTAGACAATGAAACAATGCAGATTTACCAGAATCTATTCCAACAAAGACAATTATATGTGGACAAGATCTTCCATATTTCAAGGAAATTGGTTAGATCCTTAGACTATAAATACAATACCCCATGGGTCGATCTTGACAATTTCGTGAAACATCGTGAACATGGTGAAGGACGTATTCAATAATGCATTATGATTTCTTGATCACAATAAGTTGTGCTTAAGTGCTAAAATAGTGTCTTTAGACACCACTAATCCTCTTGGAGTATTATTCCTTCATTTTATCTCTGTAGATTATGTTTTGTTCTTCTTAGGGTTACCCCAATCCCCAACATGGTATCAAAGAGACTATTTTTTACCTCGCCCGTTTTACACAAATCTCGTTGATTATATATCATTGTGATTGACTCTAAGTTGTTGATTTGTTCACTGTAACCCATTAGAACGTATCATATCTATAAGATATAAAATTCCAAGATTGATCATGTTATTTTTAATGGACTTATTTGGACAACAAATATGGAGACTCTATTGAAAATAAAAGGGCTCTGGATATATATGAAGGTTGTTATTCTAGATCTAAAGGATGATCGGGTGAAGTTTGTCTTCGATGGAAATAAATATGAGGTTGTTGGGTTCATTACGACCTACATTTCTCAAGAGATTCACTTTCATACAAGCGTGATTGACTACCCTCATGAACTTTGGAAGAAGTTGAAGTATTTTTTTAACAATGTCGATGAGAGTCAAGTTATGCAGTTGTTGAAAGAGTTGATGTTTCTTGATCTGCATTCCTTTGAGAGGATTGATAACTATTTGGTTTGTGTTAAAGATATGTAGTTGAAATTGGGTGATTGTGGGAAGAATTTTTAGAATAAAGATGGACAACTCATCAAACTGGTCCCGATGAATCTAAGAACACCTTTCAATGTGTTCTGTTCCACATTCTGAAAAAAATGGTAGGAATGAAAGGAATATGGTAAGGAATATACCTTTGATAGCTTATGTGGCTTAGTGATTAATGATCAACACATGTTTCCTGATGAAGGGGAGATTGGTAGTAAACATCAAGATCACTTTCTCAAGGGAAAGGGTAAGTTGAATTATAAGGAAAGAGGACACATTGATGCTCTTGTACGCAAGAAATAACATGTCGACCATAAAACTAAAATGAATATTGATGAACCAACATCTACCCAGAAGAAACGAAAGAAGAAAACATGTATGTATTGTGGAAATACTTGACATGTGGAGAAAAACTATTGGAAGAAGGGATGACTTAGAAGAGAATATTAAGCAGATTGAAGGAGACGTGTTGGATTTACGTTGGTCAACTGAAAATTTTACCTTTCAATTTGGAACCTATCAATAATTTATTTCTCACACCTCAAAGAATGAGTGGTTAGTCGATTATGGGTGCACTCATCATATGGCTAAGGTTGCTTCTTTGTTCTCCATGCATAAAGCTATAAAGAAAAATATCTATGTAGTTGATGATTTTTCTCTCAATATCATTGATCATGGTGATGTTCCTTGTCAACATTGAAGGATTTTTTATGTCTATCATGTAGCCAATATCAGTGCAAATCTCTTGTCAGTTTTCCAACTAGCGCACATTAGTAAGATTGTTGAGTTTTGGATAGACCGGTTCTTTTTTAGGGTTTTGAAGAATGATAGATCTATTTTCCTCAAAGGGTTTCTCGACTCAAAGGATGAACTATATAATATTTTTGACCTACCTCGACCATATCCTAGGCTGTCTACTCTCGTTTCCCAGACTGATGAGCAGATCAAAATTTATTATGAACAACTTCGACACCTAAATTTTCGAAGATTGAAGTCAATGACTACACAAAATATGGTTGTTGGTCTACCCAAAGTTATTCCACCTGATGGAGTTTGTAGAGGATGTGTGTTGGGGAAGCATCATCAAGCACCTTTCAACTTTGGAAAAGAGTGGTGAGCACATAACCCACTGGATCTTGTTCACAATGATCTCTATTGTATTAATAATCCTTCATTAGCAGGTGCAAAGTATATTTTGACCTTTATTGATGATCTCTCTAGATTTACTTTGGTATATTTCTTGAAAAATAAGAGTCACATCTTTGAAAAATTCAAAGAATTTAGGGAATTGGCTGAAAAGAAATGCGGTCAACCTATCAAATGTTTGAGGTCTAATAATGGTGCACAGTATGTGAAATGAGCATTTGAAGAATACTTGCTCGATCTAGTATTCCCTGACAGAGGTATGTTCCTCATATTCCTCAATAGAATGGCATAACATAAAGAAATAATTAGACTTTGGTCGAAATGGCTTGATGCCTTTTACAAGACAAAGATCTACCGACTAGGTTTTGGGCTGAAGTTGTTTATTGTTCCAACTATCTCTTGAATTGTATTCTAACTTGAGTTGTTAGTTCTATGATTCTATTTGAGATATGGTGTGGAAATAAACCCTCAACCGATCACCTCAAAGTATTCATATGTATTACGTGGGCCCATATTATAGATGATTGCAGGAAGAAATTAGATGAAAAGGATCATGCTTGCATCATGATGGGCTACTCTGAAGAAGCCAAAGTATATCAACTATTTGACCTTGTCAAATGACAAATAATTATTAGGAGAAATGTGTTTTCTGATGAGAAGTATTTAGGCATTAATTTGTTGAATAATTCCTTTGGTGTATCATGGGATGGTCTCTTTTCCATCATTTTCGATAGTGGACCACATGTTCCCTTCTTCAACATTTCGATTGGACAGTTGGACGTTGTTCCTGAGTTGATTGCAAAGTCGATTTCTGGGTCGACTAGTTCTTAGTTTGTTCTGATTGAAACTGTTTCTTCTCCTGATTGACCTTCTGACATTCTCCTGCTTGACCTGATGTTGGTGATGTCTCTTAAGGCTATTAGACTTGGATTCAAAAGCAGTAGACCAATGTTTCCTAGATAAATTGTGTTCTTGAGACTTGTGATATTGTTTCCTATGTAGATGCGAAAGGATAACCTGAATGGGAGTAAGATGAAATGAACTCTCTTTTAAGGAATCACAATTGGTATTTTTCCTCTACCTCAAGGGAAGAACATCATGAAATGTCAATGGTTTTGTAAGACCAAATTTACCTTTGTAGGTGGTTTTTAGATTCATAAATCTCACTTGTTCACAAAAGGATTTTCTAAACAATAAGGCATAGACTACATTGAGACCTTTTCCCCATTTATAAAGACGAATTATGTTCGACTGATTCTTTCCCTTGTTGCTCGATTCATATGTTAGATCCACCAAATGGATGCTAAAAGTTCCTTTCTTCATGACAAATTATATGGAGAAATATTTATGGAACATCCCCCAGGTTTTGTGATAGATTCTAATCTTGTTTTTCAACTACATAAGTCCCTTTATGGTTTGAAATGGGATACAAGGTCCTGGTATGCTAAGATTGAACATTTCTTTCTCAATCTTGGATTCAAACATTGTGAATATGATCACAATATTTATGTATTACATGATAATGGTGATACCTTAATTGTTGTTGTATATGTTGATGACTTGATCATAATTGGAAATAATCTTATTCATCATAATATGTATGAAATCCAAAGGCCTAGGGAAGCAGGCCGGCTACAATGAGAGAACACTTGGCAGGATTGATTCTCGATAAAATTATGTTCATTCACTCACCAACTCCGAATGAATGAATAGCTCCATATTGATATACTATTTCTATTGAAGAGACAAATTGTTGACAATTTTGATATGAAAAACTTTGGTCTGAATTGCATTATTTTCTTAGTATTTAAGTTTTACCTTTGTCTGATGGTTTGTTCCTCTCTGAATCTAAATATGTACTGGATCTATTTGAACCATTTTTAGGTGGCTTAATATAAGTTGTGTGCTACCCGTTTTCAGTTTGGGTTTAAGTTGACTGAATACTGCTAGTATCCTAAATTCAACACCACTTTGTACTGACAACTAGTTGATAGCCTTATGTATTTAAATCATAGTCAACCTGATATTTCCTTTGTTGTTAGTGTGGTTTATCAGTTTATGCAAGATACACATTCCAACCATTAGAAAGTTTCATATTAAATTGTTCGTTACATCAATAGTACTTATCATCTGGGTATCAAGTATTATCGCAGTTCAGATTCATTAGTCCGCTTCATCGACTCCGACTGGGCCAATGTCAATGATGATCGGAAATCCACTTCTGGATATGTGTTTCTCTTTATCACTGGACCTTTGGTTTGGTTTTGCAATAAACAAGGGGTAGTCTCTCTGTCGACTATGGAAGATGAGTATCATGGAGTTGTCAATGTAGGTATAAACGTTGTTTGGATCTTCCAGCTTTTGGGTGAACTTGGATTTTCTGTTTAGACCTCAAACCCGATCTATTGTGACAGTAAGAGTGAAATTCAGGTTGCTAATAATCATGTTTCCCACAGTAAAATGAAGCATGTTGAACTACATGTTCACTACTTGAGACAATTAGTTCAAGAGAATATTGTCACTCTTGTCTATTGCAAAAATAATGATCAAATTGTTGATATCTTTACAAACTCATTATCTGAAACTAAGTTTGTTAAGCTACACACTATGCTTGGGGTTCAGGCACCTGCAATTACGAGGGGGGGGAAGGGGGGTCCTACTAATGTAATTTCACCTCTTGAGCCTCCAAAATCATGTGTTGATGGGGGGGTTTTGGAACCTCGAGTTATAATGGTTCATCCTACTTCTATTAGAGATAGTCGATCAATTAGTCGACTAGCAGCTGGAGACATTCAGTTGGGTGGTCAACTAGCTAAATGATCATAAAACTAACTAGTAGTTGGAGATAGTTGGTTGATGGATCGATCGACCGAGAAAGCGACTACGTGTTAGATGATTGGATGGTCAAGTCAACTTGGTAAGTTGACTAGCTAATCCAATAGCATGGATTCGCCAGAATCTGTTCCAACCTTCGACAGTTATATGTGGATAAAATCTTCCCTATTTCAATGAAATTGGTTAGATATTAAGATGATAAATAAAGGACCCCATTGGTATATCTTAACAACTTTGTGAAACATGGTGAATGATGTATTCAATAATTCATTTTGATGTTCTGATCACAATGTGTTGTGCTTAAGTGTTGAAATAATGTCTTTAGACACCATCGATTTTCTTGGAGTATTATTCCTTTGTTTATCTCCATGGATTCTATTTTTTTGTTCTTAGGGTTACCCCCAATCCCAAACACTTCTATCTTCTCAAAACTATACATCTCCATAAGAACGTTTCACCAACAAAAGTTGCAATGTTTCCTTGACTTCATGCCTTAGGCTTGTCACCTGGATCAACATGTGGATCATGAGAAGAATGATTAGATTTGGGACCCTTGTTCTTTTTATTCCCATGCCATTGTTTCTTCTTTTATGGCTTGGAATATTGGTTCTATTATTCCATTAAGGATTTATTTTTGGTATTTGCATAGCTAATCACTCCAAGGTGCAAGATATTATTCCACTCCTGAGTTAGAGAATCATAAAATTCTTTAAAATATAGCATTTTATAAGTGGTACCTTGAATAATGAAAACCTCTCTAATAGAGTGAAAATCAAATGCAAAAATAGAAAAGGAATCTCCAAGTTTATCAAGTATAGAAAAAAATATTTTGTCATATCTTTCTTAATCCCAAAATATTGAAGTAAAAGTCACAAGGTTTTAGACAATGAAATATAATATTCAATGCATTTAAATTCATTAGGATTATACTTTGGTTGCGTTTACCAAAAAAATGTTCAATCTTCATTGAAGTTGCACCTAGGCTATTAACACCTTGAACATGACACTTCAAATCTTCTAATATTGGCATCTATATGATTCCATGGGCTTCATGAATTTTATCGTTCCATTCGGATTTCTTCAAAGAAGCTAAGGGGGAAACTTTTGTTCCCATAGTGACTTAGTGAAGTCCCTTTTATTGGATGCAACTTCTATTCTCAAGGTGACTTGATGAAGTCTCTTACTTATAAATAAATCTTCCATTTGATACTTTTCCAAGAGAAATGATTGGTATTATTATGTTGGATCTCACGTGGACGGGACATATTATACACAATGAGCAAAATGACACTAAAAGCAAAAAATCATAGAAAAAATAGAAAGCACTAGAAAAATGTGTTCTTTCAAAAAATGAACTTGAAAAAGGTTCCTAAATTCTTAAGATATGCCTACTAGAAGTTGTAAAAATGAGGATTAAAGGTATTTTTCCAATAAAAATGAGATACAACAAGTCCAAAACACTGAAAATTCTTGAAATTAACCACTCCAATGCATTAAAGACAAAATATAGCTTCAAAAAAATAACATTGAAAAAATTAGAGTCTTAATGACAAAGTTACACCTCTTAAAAAATCATCATCACAACCCAAAATGGCAACGGAGGAGGATCCTCCAAAATGACATGGATGTATCAGAAGATGTCATGTGGTAGGCTATGTAGGTTAATGATGTGACAACTAATTTGGAACACATGACATGGAAATGTGATGCTTTTGAAAGGTGATGTCATGTCACTATAGATGGATGACACATGACAAGTATGCATGGGATTGAATTTGATTTGGTAGCTAGTGATAGGACCATGTGGTAGCAGGTGCACAATGAGGTGTCGATCTTGTGTTGAGGTGGTAGGTATTTAATATTTGTGGGCCAACCATGTGAATTGGTTCATGTGGTCATTGATGTATCTTTATTCAAGGTAGCTTGGTCCATATGCAAGTGAAATCCCCATTTTGGTAATGGACTTGATGAAGGTGCAATGCCCTAGGTCCAAGGCTCCACATCAAGGGAGAGGGGGCACTCAAAGGAAAATGAACTAGGTGAGAAGGTATGCCCCATTGAAAGGGGGGGATTTTTTGTTGAAGAAGGAGGGCCTAAGAAGGACATGCCTACCATGAGAAAGAGGGCTCAAGGATAATTCCCACTTGACAAGAGTTAGCCAAAGATTTTCTTATCCATAAAGAAAAAGGGATTTGTAGTAGTAGGATATTGTGAACCTTAGAAAATAACCATGCCAAAAAATTTCAGAGCCAAGGAAACATAAGAAACTCAACCTCCCTCAAGAACTTAACCTAGAACCACAACCATAGAGACAAGGCCAAATAAAATAAGAAGATACAATATAAGAGGCCACACAAACACTGCAAGGAAATATCAAAACAATGTCACACACACACACACACACATAATCACTTAACCTACAACCACAACCATAGAGACAAAGACCACAAAAATCTTGTAAGGAAATACCAAAAGAGACCACAAAAATCTTGTAAGGAAATACCAAAACAATGAGAGAGAGAGAGAGAGAGAGAGAGAGAGAGAGAGAGAGAGAGAGAGAGAGAACACAACCTCAAACTTCAA
>JZKD02S0300470.1:11102-23873 GCA_000966675.3 Picea glauca | reverse complement strand
AAAGCTAAATGTGAGCACATGTTCATAGAGGCACATGGAATCAACAAATATGACAAAGGATTTACATTTTCACATATACAAAGGATTTGCATGTTCACTAGTTTTCAAAGCTAAATGTGAGCACATGTTCATAGAGGCACATGGAATCAACAAATATGACAAAGGATTTACATTTTCACATATACAAAGGATTTGCATGTTCACTAGTTTTCAAAGCTAAAGCTAAATGTGAGCACATCTTCATAGAGGCACATGAAATCAACAAATATGACAAAGGATTTACATTTTCACATGTACAAAGGATTTGCATGCTAAGCACATGGGATCAACAAATATGACAAAGGAATTTGCATGTTAGGAAGTCAACACATATATTCACAATGAGCAGGTGTTTTCATAGTTCATGATGAGCATGTATTTTCATAAAGGTAAATGTGTTTTTATAAACATAAATGGTTATTTTATAAAAACTTAATTATACGAAATAATTGTAAACACTTGTTTTTTTATAAAAGTAAATGAATTTTATAAATAGTTATTTAATAAAAATTAATTTATATTTTAATTTGTTATGAAAATTGATAACAAGTGTATTTTGATTTCTCACTTTCAACATAAAATCAAAGTTCAACCATTTTTAAAATCACCATTGATCATGGCTTACCAACATGTACATGATACCTATCCTTTCCTTGTGCTATTTTCCACCTCTTAATATATGTATTTAAAATCGTGCCTTCTTTATATTGAATTGAAATAACTTTAGTTGTATATAGCTTTTATGATGATATTGCTACATAATTATGTTGAAGGTGTATTTTAGGGTTAGGTTTTGTAGAAATCTTGTCTATTAGTTGACAAGTTTTCTAAAACCATCTTTGTAAGTATTTTCAGGATAAAACCATCTTTGTAAGTATTTTCACAACAAGGAGCATGTATAACAAGAACATAGTTGTTGTTGGGTTCCTTCAGCATCCATCAAATCCAACATTGTTTTTGTTGTCGACAACGTGTCTTGTGCATAAATGCTAAATGAAAATAACAGAACATGATACACAGACACACACTCACACATACATATATGCCCATACCATTTCTTATCCCTGCATTTTCCCCCTTATTTTTGAAAAAATATTGATTTTTTCGTACAATTTGGATTAAAATAAAATAAAATCCAAGTGCCCATAACCTCGATTTTTTTCAACTTACCTTCACTGCTCTTCATGATTCAAAAATGATCTTTTAAATACTATGGTTAATTTTATACATGATTTGATTTACCATTTAGGAATTAAGAGAAGAATCTTAATGAAATAAGTTCCAGCCATATAAGAAGTAAAAACAATAAACCATAACACCAAGATTGATAATGGATTTCAACACAAGTTTGTCTACGTCTTCGAGCTTTTGTCTCAGTGGGGAAGGCTTCTTATTAATATTCAATGCTTTGAGAATACAAAATAAAGGCTTACATAACAGCTCCTGAAACCACCTTCCATATCTACAACTTCTAGACAGAAACATACATCACCATTGGCTGGAACAGGTAACTCTGAGACTTTTGAGTATAAAGTCGGCTATGCTTGGTTTGAAATCTTGGGTGCTGGAGGCACCTTTTGGTTTGGCTACTCTAATGCAAAAACAAAATCCATATTCAGACTCCTCTCGAAATTCTACAACTTTTGAGTATAATGTCGACCTGCTTCCAAACATGCCCTCGGTACCTCCCCTCAACACGAATCCCAATCCTACGCCCTGTCAGATCCGTACAGTCCATATAGTCTTGATTTGCGTGCCAAAAAAACTCCTTTTTCTTGATTTTCGTGTCGGGATAAATAAGCTAGACTCTGCCAAATTTAGTGATAATTAGCCAAACTTAGCGACAATTAGCCAGATTTAGCAAGATTCACCCGATTTGAAGGATTCTCGCTAGATTTGGTGGTAACCGCCAGTTTTTGCGTAACTACCAGATTTGGCCTTCTAGAAGGTGCCACGTGGTGCCTCCTCATTGGGCCATGTGTCACCTATTCATTGGCCCGAGCCACGTCACCCTGCATAGTCAACTGCCATGTGTCATTTGTATGACCACATCAAACTGCCTAGTCAACTACCATGTGTCATCCGTACAGTGCCACATCATCATCCGTATAATGCCACATCAGCATTCGTACAGTGCCATGTCAGCATTCGTACTTCCACATCACCCTGTCACATTAGCATCCATACTACAATGTGTCACCCTGCCATGTCAGTATTCATACTACTATGTCAACATCCATACTGCCATGTATCACTTTCGTACAATGCCATGTGTGACTTTCATACAATGCCACATGTCACTTCCATACGGTGCCAACTCAACCTGAAAACGCCAAAAATAACTGACACATGTCAGCTCTTGGTGTTGCCACGTGTCATGCTAACATCAACATGACAAACTGCTGATTTCATCAATTGACTTTGACTTTGACTTTTTTCCTATTGAACCTAAACTTTAAATTGCCATAACTTTTGCATATGGTGTCCATTTTCAGAAAAAAATATATATGGCTGGAATCGGTACGATGAGCCCTACGCAATGGCGTTGGTTTCGTCCGATTATAATATTTTTTAAATTTTGGTCTTCCTGGATCCATTTGGATCACACCTCTCCACTAAGACATTTTGGTCCTCCAAAAAGGTATTAACCAGTCATCAAGTGCGGGATAGGCCTCCCCACTTGTCCTTTGTCTTTAAAATTTATCTGGTGCATCTGTCACATCATAATCAATTGCATAATAACCATGACAACTGAAAGCATATTGTTAGCCACTTGAACTCGTTCACATCTTACTGAATCCACTACCATCCATGTAGAAAACATTAGCAATGATAACATAAAAAATATGACTGAAACTGAACCAATATGTTTGAAGGGCTTGCATGACATTAATTTATCCTGAAGCAAAGTATGTTTGAGCTTCCATTCTACAACCATATCATGTTCATTCTTAAGATCAACTTCTTTACTTGGCACAATTATAGGTGTATTGCTTGCATAAGTTTCCTTCTTTAATTGTTCCATTGTTATAAGAGATTGATTTTGTGATCAGAATGTACACCATATTATGTCCCCTCTTTATTTAAGTGATATTGGTTCTGTTCCCTGAAGAATGTTCCTTTGCAAGCATATAAATAAGGGTTGCCTAATACCATTCCACATGTTTCTAGTGGCACCACATCAAATATTACTTCATCCAAATACTTAGATGTAATTGAAAACTTTATGATACATTGCTTTGTTATGGGGAATTTGTGACCTTTGCTTATCCGATTTAGTGAATAGGGTTCGTGATGCATCTTAGTGTTTAATCCCAATTTCTTAACCACTTCTTCTGAAATGAAGTTAGATTGAGATCCACTATCTATCAATGTATCGATCTTAGTATGTTTCATTATGACCCTTATATGAAAAAATTTACTTCTTGAATCAATACCATCACCAATTTTACCTGTCAAATCAACTGTTGTAATCTTAGACTCATCACTTGAATTTGATCCCAAGTCTATTGATCGTGTTGTTGTTACAACTTTTTCCTGCCCTTTCCTCTCTTTGAACCACTTCAGTCTCTTCTCTGGATGAAATTTCCAACAATGTTCAACATTGTGCCCTTCTTTCTTGCAATTCTTGCAAGAGAGCTTATCTTCCTTCACTGTTGTTGAATTTGTTTTCTTCCCATTCCCTTTTCCTTTTCCTTCTTTCTTTGAATATGATTCCCCTGATACACCAACTCTAGTTTTCCATTCTTCAATATACATTTCTTGAACATAAACCTCATGAAGATTAGTAGGTCCAAGCATAAATAATGTATTACAAATATATGCAGGAAAACCTCCTATATACTTCATAAGAGTTTCTTGTGTAGTCAATAAAACAAATCCATCTTACTAAATTCATCTGTATATTCTTGCACCAATTGTCCTTTCCTTAACTTAAGACTTTGCCATTGAATTAAAACCTTTTCCTTATACCCCAAAGGATAGAACTGTTTTCTAAGTGCGGAAATAAAATCATGCCATGATGGAAAAATCTTACCAACTTGTTGAGTTCCATGTTGCATCTTACTTTTCCACTAGATGAGAGTTGTGCCTTCAAGATGAAGTGATGCCAATATGATTTTGGTTTCCTCATCTTTGATTTGTTTCACATTACAATATACCTCCATCTGTCTAACCCAATTATCAAGTTTCTCAGCATTAACTTCGCCATCATACATAGACAAAACGAATTTTACATCAAGTTTAAATAATGGCATGTTAGGATTATGTTTATGAGAATGTTTTCTTGTAGTAGAAGTTGAACATATACTTGAAGAAGAATATGATGATGGAGATGAAGGAGGTGAAGGACAAGTTTTAGGAGGATCATCTCCTTTTTCATTTTTGGCTTGCTTTGAAGATTCCCCTTGAACCGATCTCTTCCGTTCCAAGTAATCATCATACAAGACTTTTACCATCTCCAACATGGCAAAGAAATTTCTTTGAAACTCTCTTTCATTTTGAGAAAGTCCTTCATATGATGCCATCCTCTCACTTTGGGATGTCCTCTTTCTTGATCCAATCTATGTATCCCCTTCTACAAGCTTGCCTTCACCACAACTTAGTTTTTCCCTGGTAATCATGCAAACTCAAACAAACAACTATCAACCTGCTCTGATACCACTTGATCCAAAAATGATCTTTTAAATAATATGGTTAAGTTTAAGCATGAGTTGATTTACCATTTAGGAATTAAGAGAAGAATATTAATAAAATAAGTTTCATCCTATAAGAAGTAAAAACAAAAAACCATAACACCAAGATTTATAACGGAGTTCGACACAAGTTTTGTTATGTCTCTGAGCCTTTGTCTCAGTGGGGAAGGGTTCTTATTAATTTTCAGTGCTTTAAGAATACAAAAGAAAGGCTTACATAACACATCCCAAAACCACCTTTCATATATGCAACTTTTGGACCAAAAAAACATCACCATTGGTTGGAACAAATAATTCTGATACTTTTGAGTATAAAGTTAGCTATGCTTAGCTCAACATCTTGGGCACTGGAGGCACTTTTCTGTTTGGATACTTTGATGCAAAAAAAGAATCCATCTTCGAACTCCTCTCAAAATTATGCAACATTTTAGTATAAAGTCGATCTACTTCTGAACAAGCCCTTGATACCTCCCCTCGTCACAAATCCCAATGTTGTGCCCTGTCAGATCCGTATAGTCTGTACAATCTCTATTTGCATGCCAAAAAAACTCCTTTTTCTCGATTCCGTGCCCATCTAAATAAGCTAGACTCCATCAAATTTAGCGACAGATAGCCAAACTTAGCAACAATTAGCCATATTTAGCGAGATTCATCAGATTTGGAGGATTGCTGCTAGATTTGGTGGTAACTGCCAGTTTTGGCAGAATCGCCAGATTTGACCTTCTAGAAGGTGCCACGTGGTGCCGCCTCATTGGTGTAACATCCCGCTCTTGTGCACACTGAGTGAACTTATTCTTTGAGGACACTTGTGTGCAAGTGATCCAGGTTATTATAATATTGGTTGTTTTGATTATGATTATGAGATATTGTGGATTTGATGATATGTTAATTTTTTGTATTTACATAGACAAGTGCTATTGAATGGGTTCTCTTAAGTGTGCAGGACTCTGGACATTGAGGATGCAGAGACATCGATGAAACCCCGTGGACTCCAGATCAAGTCAGGGAGTGGACTGTTAGGGTTTGAATGTTCTTGATTTGACATATGTACATATGATTAGATTCTATGATGATTGATTATTATTGCTGACATGATTTGTTGATGGATGCAGGCTAATGATATATTTCCGACCAGACTCACATTTTGAGTAGAGGGGTCACATACAGCAACTCGAGACATTGAGGGAGAGGTGTGGCAACAACCTTACCACAACCTACTAGCACTCATGTCCTGGCTTGAACTATAGGTTAATGATTACCTAGTTCGAGAAGACCCACAATGCCATGAGGGAAGACTATGATAGTCACTCACGATGATTCTAAGGGGCGCACAATAATGCAGGGTCCTTATTCCTTAGAGGCCTTTAGTCTCCCACAAGATCACCTGACAGAGTATTGACTCCAGGGATTTGACTTCTACCAAATTCATTCAAGAGGTGAGTGGCACCCTTGGAGCATGTAGTGCATTTTGAAGGTTGCATCCCACAAAGAAAACAAAAAGAGGTTAGTGGCACCCTTAGAGCACGTAGTGCGTATTGAAGGGCATGTCACACAAATAAAATGGAAGGAGGCAAGTGGCACCCTTGAAGAACGTAGTGTGTCCTGAAGGGTAAGTAACTAAACCTATTGCCTAGAAAACTATGCCTCCTTAGGACCTGGTCAACCTTAAAATAAATGATGTGATAAGTAAAGTTTAATGACAAATTTTACCTTAAGAATTGTCGCCAAGCCTAGTGAATTGACAACCTAAATCTAAGTAGAACCTTAAAACAAAAACAAAAAAAACTAATTAGGCTTATAACCAGATTAAAGTGGAAATTTTAATTCCCTAAGGTTCTTTTTATAAAATTTAATTCACTAAGATTCTTTTTATAAAATTTCAATTCACTAGAGGGTCTTTCATAACTAATAAGAGAAATTCAAACTTTAATTATTAAAGTAAAAATTATAATGGAGGATTAAATTCATAAAAAGGGTAAATGGTTGTTTGTCTAAACTTGTTATTCTGAACTTGGTAAAAAAAGAAAAGAAAAGGGAAACTAAAAGAAAATAAAAAAGTTAAAGAAAAGGGGAAGCTTAAAAGAAAAAGGGGAATGTCTAACTTAGTAAGAAATCTAGCCTTGGAACTTTCTATTTATGAACTCAACTAGGAATTAAGTAAGGCATAAGTCATTTAAGAATTGTAAGGGAATATTGGGACGCTGAGGAGCGTTTTTAAGAACGATTTTAGGTGAATGAGGGAAATAGGAATATTTAATTAATAAAATTGATTTTCTGGTGCAACTAGGGGATCGGACGACATGTGTATGGGGGAGGTTTTTCGAAATTAATTAAATAAAAAGGGAATATGATGGGGGTTCTTAGAAACTAATGAATAATAAAACTCTATAAAAAGGATGGCAGAGGAGGAGTGTGGATCACATCTGGCTTGCGTAACGTTATGCTGTTGAAATTTCATCTTGACTGAACTTCTCTTGTGGGAGTTGGGATAACCAGCTCGGGTAACGAGTGGTAGCTCGACCTTGCGAGGCGAGATGGGTTCTAGCATTCTCTGGTATTGTGTGCGTGGCCCCTTTTTGGCTCGGGGGGCTTAGGGGGAAGAAGAGTACCCCTTGTGTTGAATGGGAGGTACCAGTGAGGTCACATCGATTAACAAGCAGGAGTTGGAGGAAGCACATGCGAGACAATGACTTCAGAGCATTCACAATTGGCTATGACACACATCTGCATAATTGTATTAATTAATAGCTCAATTTCTTGTTCATGCATTTCTTTATTGTCGAAATCTCGCTTGCATAGATGCAGTTAAAAGAAAAAAACTCGTTTAGTTATGCATAAGAATTTTTATCTGGGCGATAGTGCGCCATGTGAATTTGCAAGAGGGTCTCTAAATTTATGGTTTTGAGCCTTGCTTTATTACTACATTTTCTTATCCCTTGATAGCATTTTATTTATTTATTTTATTATTGGTTCTCCGCGGAGAAGGTCTGGGTGCATATTTGTATCTTTATCTTCTGTTCTTATCCTTTCAGTTATTAGTCTGTTCCTGAGCAGTTGGCCAGGAGCCAAATCGACTGTCTTTCACTCCAGTGTTAAATATTTAGATTCAAATGCCATGCTTTCCTGTGCATGGATAATGAGTAAAGGATAATTTATCTTCTCGACCAATTCCTTACTGTGTACAGCGAAATTTCCTCCTTATTGCTCAACCATATTTTGGTCCCTTCCTCAGAAAAATCGTGTTACCCACCCAACGGTTTATTAGGCATGATTCATTGTGTTTCATTACTATATTTTGTTTACTGCGTGAATGACATCGTTGTGCTTACAATATAGATTTACTGCGTTTTTATTACTGTGTGCGACTTACTCGTCTTCTCTGTTTTATTGTTTTATGGCAGTTTTTTTTATGTTTTGATGATAGTTAGATCATCTCCTTGATGACCAAGTAAATTTATTGTTTGAACAATGTGTTCATTTACCCCATTTCCCATTTCCGTCAGTCATTAATAATGGAATTCAATTGGTTCTTTTTATTTTTTTTCTAGAAATATTGAAATCAAATTTACTTTGATTTTCTATTTTTAAAGATATAAACTGGGAGACTGGTTATGGCCGAGTAAATTTATTTAATGTTCCAAATTGTTCTCAATATATCATGACATTTATAGATTCATCCACTGTATTGAAGATTTCTCGGACATTCACAACATTTCTTGATTTATTCACTATATCGAAGATTGCTCGATTCATTCACTTTATCAACATTCTAGATTCGTTCACTGTCTCGACATTTCTAGATTCATTCACTGAATCAGACATTTCTAGTTTCATTCACTGTATAGAATATTGCTCGATTCATTCACAATATTGAATATTTAATTCAACTCTGGATTATTTGGAATACAAATATTCTTAGTTTTGTTGGCATTGTTGTAGTAGAAACCACATGAGGGATTGGCCATTGTTCGCCAAATCATTGTGGGCATGCACAAGCAACCCTGTAGATGTGTTATTTTGGTAAATTGTCTACTGGGTTGGTCGTAAACGCAGTTATGATATTTAAATCCCATGAGATTCATCTTCTTCCACAGTGTATTCCATTAACACTTGGATGACGAAGCTCAGTCGAGGAGGTGTACAGAGTGGGTGTGCCATCAATAGAGCATGAAGTCAAACTGGTTATTTCATTCACTACTCAATTTGTTCCTCAAATGTGTAGTAATGCCTCACTCATCTCTGTGTATGTATATTATAAATTCAAAACCTTAGTGACCCACCCCATCCATCATTAACTGTGATCATACTTACCATCGCGGTCGATCGAGATGCAGACACGCAAGTTCCCAACATGATGCAAAGAAGTCCAATCATTAACATGAGCGACCCTTGACCTGCAGAAAACGAAGATCAGTTGACAAAATTATGAGTTCCAGTCACATAAAACGTAAGCCCTTTTATCCATCTACAAACCGATCGAAATTACCATGCCATGTTCATCTTGATGTCTTTTCTACAGTAAATGGTGAACATCGGTATAAAAATGGCTTCCAGAACAATTTCGGTAAATAAATCACCCCCAGAAAAACCTATGATTCCTTATGTGACATAAACCCCTATTTAAACGCTAGCCAAAACTCTCTAAAATGAAATTGCACTTGAAAATCAAGATTGAGGCATTTTTTTTCTAATAAATTGATTGTCGCATACTTCATCAAATTTATCGTCATTCGAGCTCTTTAGTAGTAATTTAATTGAATGTAGGGCATAACCGTTTTAAAAAGACATGGTTTCAATGATGGTCGTGATCCTTACTACAATTAGATTAATTGTTTTTATATGTCAATGGTTTTATATATATGTCTTACGACTTATGCAAACAATAGATTAATTCTTTTTTTATATAGAAATTGTTTATTTATCAGTCTTACATATCAGTCTTTTAACTTCTGCCACAATAGATTAAATTCTGCAATGGTAATAGATTAATGGCTTAATTGCATTGGTAATAGATTACTTGATTAATCACAATGACAATAGTTCACTCATTCTCACTTAGTCATAATGATTAACCGTTAATGGTTTATGATTTATTTGCATAATAGTTTAATAGCTTGCGGAAGATTAATGGTTGAGGGTTTAATAGTTTTATTATCTAAATTGATTAATAGTTTAACAGTTAATTGGTTACTATGCGCCTTGTGCATTAAGTTGAAATGTAAATGGTGGTTGGTCATATTTGTTACACCACACATGATTTCCTTGTAGGAAACAATAAATCTTTCGGTTAGTTTCACAATTTAATTTTGAATGATGTCATTTTGCATCTTGTCGACTTTTTGATTGGGTGCTTGGGTATAGTCTTCGTGTATTTATTGACAGATAATTCGGTCTTCTAGCACGATGGATTTAGCTTGGGTTAAAGGTCTAGATATGTTATATTGTGCCATGGTTACTGTCACGCCTATCGCCTTGTGATGACATGATTCCTGATGAGGGGATCATTGCGTGCCTTGATGGATAGATGCAAATGATAACCTGGCCGTAGTATTTTTCTTCCTGATGTAGGTGTATGGTTCGTTGTAATTGATGTTGGTACTTGGTTCTATAATGCCTTAATGCGATTGGTTTTTCGCGTTGTAAGGGTTTCTAGTTATTGGTCGTTGAAGCCGTTGTGTAGGGTTTGTTGATGTTGTCCTTTAGCTTGTAGGCGTTGTCTTGCTTGTGTCAGGTGGGTAGCCATTTTTATCTTTCTATTGATTATCGCATGTTTCATCTAGTTGCATGATGTGCTAGTATGTTGGTTCGTTGTTGTTTTTTTCCTGATTGGCGTGCGTTGTGTTCATCATCAAGTTTTGTTGATTAATTGTTGTCGTTGTTGCCTACCTGCTAAAAAAAAAAATTGAACTTGCTTTGTGTCGCATGTAGTCGTAACGATCATGGTCATTACATATGGTATCAAAGTAGGTTCAACCCTGTGACTATGGATCGCCATGCTTTCCACTGCAGTAAACCCTTGAGTTTTAACCTAGCACTAATCATCACCTACAAGAAAGTTCACAGTGCATGTTGTCAAAGGCATTGCAAACTCTAACATTTTGATAAATCCGAGTTGTAGGACGGATGTGACCTATCTAATGGGTTTTGAATGGTTTCCTAGGAGGTACTTGGACATGAGGGACATATGTTCTATCACCAGATCAAGCAACATGACATGTTTCGAAAGACATTTATCACAGTAGACAAGATCCAAAAAAATAGGAGCTAGGTGGGTTTTATCTTTCACCTTGTTGTAACAACCCCTAGAGAAAAATGAATCCAATGAAACCACTTGGGATTCAACCTCTTTAGAGTAGGAAGGATGATACACTATAAATATGAGTTTTTTTTTTGAGGAAAGGGTTGGATTCATGATCCAAGAGAGGGGAGAGATGGAGGATCAGTTTAGTTGCTCATTTGTAAGCTTGAGGGCATGTTTGTAATCAACATTTCTGCCATTAAATATTTATGAGAGTTGTTTATCAGATTGTATTCTTTGTTTTCCATTTCCCCTATCATCCTCTTGCTTGAATATATTGCAGGTTTTGAGGATCATAGCTAGCATTTATTGATGGATTCATGAACAACAAAGGATATTCTATAGCTTGACCATTAACTCATTGTTTATTGTTTTAACAATCTTTAATCTGTTTGTAGAAAGGATCTTTGTACAATGGATGTTCTTCCTTTTGTCATATTATCTATGCTTCTACCCATAATTATATAAAAAATTTATCTGGTATACAATTTAAATGCCTTTGATCTGTAGGATGTTATGACTCCATTCCCAATGGAATGCCTTTGCAGACAGTTTGTTTCCCTCTCCCTTTCTTACTCAATCTTGTTGATCCACTCAAGCATAAACTTGTTTTAACCATTTATATTTTGATGGGAACTAGGCTTACACCTACAACAATCTAGGTGTGACTTCTAGTGCTAACACATGTGAGTGGATCTGGGTACAATTGGTTGATGATGTTATATCAGTGACAGAAATAGTGATAGGTTGGATGATTGGTTGATCATTAGTGGCAGGTTGATGTAACAGTGGTAGTCACATGTTGATGTGATAGTGACAGTGAGAGGTTGTTTGATGTGACAATGACAGTGAGAGGTTTGTTGATGTGACAATGACATGTTGGTTGATGTATCAATGATAGTGACAGTTGCAGTTTGATCAGTGGTGGTAACAGTGAGTCTACACTTACATTTCAGGACGACATGACGAGGAAAAGAAAGGGGGTCATAGCCTCCTTCCGATTGGTGTCAGAGAACTCAAGGATTTGGTTCTTCCTTCAAGTTGGTGCCTATAAATAAGAGGGTCAAAGCCTTCTTCTGGTTGGTGTCAGAGAACTCATAGATTTGGTGCTTCCTTTAGGTTGGTTCCTATAAATCAGGGGGTCATAACCTCCTTCCAGTTGGCAAAGATGATTTTAGGGGCTAAATTTCCCTCATGGGCTAATTTTACATGGTTTTTCCAAAACAAATATTCATCTTTCTAAAAATGATTCGCCCAAATTATATAGGATAAAATTATTTTACCTTAAAAGTCGCCAAAATTTAATACAAACTATATAAAATCCTTAGCAATTTGAATATTTTTACAAAAATATCGCCAAAGATTTATAGTTCACATATGAAGGATTAGTAATATTTGCCAAGGATTCTACATTTTAAAATAAATTTCCATCCCTAAAATCGTCCCTGTTGATTGGTGCTGGAGAACTCAAGGAGTTGGTGCTTCCTTCAGGTTGGTTCATGTAAATCAAGGGGTTGGTGCCTCCTTCCAGTTGGTGCTAGAGAATTTGAAAATCGATGATTCTTATGAATGTATTCTTGATATATATAAGAGATCATTAGGTGGTTTTCTCCCATTTTGGTTTCCACGTAAATTTTGGTGTATTTTGTATCTCATGTGATATTGTTGATTTGTACTGCTTATGGTTATATGCTCATGATATACTGCATGCAATGATAAATTATATATTGTTGATAAATT
>JZKD02S0300470.1:0-11060 GCA_000966675.3 Picea glauca | reverse complement strand
GTATTCCAACAAGGCCTACTACTTCTCAAGGGGTGTAAGCCCTTTTACTCTCTTGAGAAAGTAACCTTAACAAGTTAAATCTAGGAGGGTGTAATCCCCTTTACTCCTTGTAGAAACCTTTTCATAATCTTATTCAATCAACAACAATGATAACTTGGTGGAGGGTATAAGCCCTTTTATTCCTCTAAGGATATAGCCAAGAACAACCATCAAACAAGAAAGAAGAACTAACAATATGCATATTTCTCTTACCAATTTCAAGAGAAATGCTAGACAAACCCTTTTTACCAAGAAAATATCATCAACATGCAAGAAAAAGCCTCCAAGAAGGATAGCACACCACTTTTCTCCACAAGAAAAGTATAAACTATAGCATGAGAGAGAGAGAGAGAGAGAGAGAGAGAGAGAGATGAAGTTGCCCAAGAGGGGCGAAAATTTCATCCAAGTAGCTCTTCTCACATGAGAGAGTTATGATAAAATGAAATGAATTTGATCCTTATTTATACAAAACCTCTATAAAGTGTTTGTCCATATTTAGTTAGGTAAACCACAAAATAAGAGGTTCATCCCCCTTAATTTTTCCCCTTTACAACATTAATTTGAATTTACACATTAAGAAACCCTAGAAATATGACGTCACACTCTAGAGGGGTGACTTTTTGGCACTTTATGGAAGTCATTGAGTTGTTATAGGGATCGCTAGGCCTCCAAAGGCCAAGTGTCATTGTGCAATGTGTCTTCCTTCTCCATTAATCATGCCAAACCATCTTCAAATATCACCTCCACCATCAAAACCCTAGCCCTAGGGTGATGCCAAGCCCTCAAGATGACATTTTTACCTTTCAAGGCCAAACGTTGGGATAATATAGGATAGGTATCATCATCCAAAGTCTCTTCTCTTTCCTCCAAAGGAAACGTTCAAGATCTAGTTTCTCCCAATGTCTGGATCATGGCATCCAACTTGTGGGATTCTTTCCCCAATGAAGGCCCAAGCTAGGCTTGTCTCTCTAAAACGTCCATCAATAAGGTCCTGCAAATACAAAAAAGGGTTCCCCCCAAGGATCTCAAGTCAAATGTATCATGAAAAGTAAAATCACATTTAATACATGATCCACCTAAACATGTACATAAAAAATACCTTATTATCAAATTAAACAAGTGCTCACAGATCCTATGCAATTTTCCAAGTTTAGGTGTGGGAGGGTTGACAAGGTGACCTATTAGGTGAATCATTTCTTAAGTCAAGGAGTGTTTCCTAGGTGGACCCTCTTTAAGTCATGTGAATAATATGAAGTGGATGGGGGGTAATAATTTTGGGCATGGGGTTCATGACATATAAGGGTTCATATTGTCTCTTTTATGGGTGACTTTGTAGAGGGTGTGTTGCACCTTTGTTTTCAATGCATTTTTTCCCAAGCCCATTTATTTTAAATTAATTAATTAAAGTCCAGAACAACTGGGTACTCCCAATGGGTAACAGAGATCTTGGGGGGAAGTACCACAATGTCACTTGAAGGTAGAGGTACATAGAGTGCCATAGGGTTAAAGAAAAGGTTGTACTTCACTTGTGTATATCCCTCAACAAGTGGGGCGTTTATATAATATGAAATTTTTTCTTGTAGGTCTTTTATTTTTTAGGAGAAATGTTTCATCATTCTTAAGACCTATTTGGGTGAGCATCTGGAAGGTTATAGTTTGGATTTTATCTTTTTCCAACTACATTCCTTCTAGTCCTTCAACCCCTTCTTCCCATGAAATGAGGTACAATCCCTTCTTGGGTCAGTATACCCAAAAATCCCAAAAGATAAGGAGATGAAAAGGGGTTAAGTGTGAAAAGTGATAAGTATGATCGGGAATGATATGATGACTCATTAAGGGGACATCCCAATAGAAAACCCATTCCCAAGGGTGACCACTTACTAAGGCACAATGTCAACCACAAAGGTGAAACATGACAAAGAGCATAATTTCCAAGAATAAGTTCTATAATCAAAATCAACTTTAAATGCAACATACTCAAATGCCTCAAGTATTAAAGTGACACTTACCACAATACTTGATTTGTACCTCATGGAGCAAGACCCATCATCTTCCGAAAGAAAGTTGATGTGGCGAATGCCATCATGAAGAATCTAGGATGTGTGGTGGTGAAGTGGGTCTCTGTCTGTGCATGTGGATGTTGTCAATCATCTATCTCTCGGTACTCCATGTAAGAAACCTGGGGCCTTGAGACATCATCTCCTTATTTATCCCTAGAAATTGGGGATAACAAAGATGAAGTACATTATGAAATTATGAAATTCCCGTTCATTTTTTCATTGTATATTTCAACACAATGATGATAAACGTGCATGTTGTTGTTTTTCTAACTTACCTTTTCGGTGCTCTATATTGTTTATAGTGCATAGATGCACTTACACATGCACTAATGAACTTACACATGCACTGATGTGGTTGTGATGTAAAAACACATAGACAAACAATTTAATTAGCAAAGTACAAATGCAAAGTTGCGCAATTAAATTTTTTTGGAGGCAAAAATTGAGGTCACTATTCGATGCCTCTCATAATTTAGTGCATGCACTTGATCCTCTGCCACTCCCTTAGTGCCCTGGCTCGCATATCCTCCTCCATGAGCCGCTCAAATTTCTACAAGATATCGTCCTTGTCATCCTTGTAGCCATAATAACTAGAGCCAATTCACTTGTAAATCTCATACCTAAACCTCTTATTCTTCTTCACCTTAAGGGGTTTATCAAATATCTCTTTGATGTCAGGGAGGAATTTCACAACCCTGAAGTATATATAACTAAGGCCCTTACTGGTGGCACCAGGCACATCAAATTTGTTCCCTTCCAATTATATCGTCTTGGGCCATACTCTGGCATAATTAGGATCTCCAAGCTCTATGATCCAAGATTTTGAGTGCCCCTTTTGCTTGATAAACAAGAAAGGAACCTTGGTGGATGTATTAATTATAATACTCTGTCAACCTCAAGAATGACCTAAGGCCCATATTGTATATTTAATATAAGTTAAGAATCATATTTGAAAAAAAAAATTGATGATCCACAAGCTTCACCAGTATAACTTATCACTGAAAATTAAACATTTCCTTGGCCTCAACCTGTTCCCCCTTCATATCCTCACTCGTATATTTACTAATAATATTGTGTTTCTTCTTCTCCACAACCATGTGCTCGATCTCTTTCTCATCGTAAGTTTCACATGGGAAACAAACTATCACTCTATCTGCTACTAGTTTCCCTTTTCCTTCTCTCCCATTTATTCGACCACATCCTCCTCTTCCCCAAACAAGACTAGCTTAATGGTAGTGACCTCCTTGCTCTTGCCTGTTAACTTGGCCTCCCTTTTAATGGACTTAATCTTTTTCCACTCCCTCAACACTCTAGTCCTCATCTCCTCCTCCATGAATCACTTGAATTTCTCCAAGATATCGTCCTCATCAACCTTGTATCCATAATAACTGGAGTCATTGCTTGTGAATATCATACCTAGAACTCCTCTTCTTCGCATAGGGGGCTTATTGAATAAGAGCTATTTGATAATCTCCCTAAGGTGAAGAAGAGGAAGTTTAGGTATGATATTTACAAGTAAATTAACACCAATTATTATGGCTACAGGGATGACATAGACAGTATTTTGGAGAAAGTTGAGTGGCTCGTGGAGGAGGAGATGCAAGATAGAGTGTTGAGGGAGTGGAAAATGATCGAGTCCATCAAGAGGGAGGCTAGGTTGATAGTCATTATCAGTGGGGAGGTTTTTGTTGTTACACTGGTCCTATTCGAGGAAGAGGATGATGTGATGAAAGAAATGAGAGAGGAGGACAAGGGAAACCAATAACAAAGAGAGAAAGAGTTTTTTTTTCCATGTGCCCCTTTCGAATGAAAAAGAGGTCGAGTGCATGGTTGTGGATAATAAGAAATACAGGATTCTTAGAAAATAAATAAGTGAGGAACTCATGGAGGAGTAGGTCGAGGCCAAGGAAATGCTTCATATTCAACAATAATGTATGTTGGTAAAGCTTATGGATCATGAATTCTTTTTCAAGTGTGCTTCTTAAATTCTATTAAATATACAATATGGGCCTTAGATTATTCTTGAGGTTGATAGAGTATTATAATGATACAAGTGGATATCGGCGTCCACCCACCTGTTCCACTGGCTCAAAAAACAGTTTTCCACCTTGGCAGTTTTTTGGGTTTCAAACTTCTAGGGCCATTTTGAGGCCCTAAACGATGTTTTTGGGGATTTGGCGCCTAGGTAACTGTTGGAGGCACTAACCTGGGCCTGTAGAAAATTTTTCTTCTCATTTAGACCTTTCCAATGTTCTCTTGTGTTCCTAAAATGGAGATCGTGCGCAAAATTTACAACCTGGGGAAGTTGATGTACTAACTTACTCAAATGGGGCCCCGGTGACTTTTGGCGATTCATCTCCTAGGGTTAGGTTTTTGGATGTCTAGGGTTTTTGAAATTCCTATTTATTGTAAAAAGGCATTGAGAGATTCATTGTAGTCATATTCTTTTGAATGAGCACAGCGGTCACATCTCTTCTCAGAGATAAGTCACCAACATTCCAACAAGTTTGTTTTCTGCTGCATTTTACAGTTTCAACTTATTTCCTTATTGAATAGAAAACCAATTTTATTGTATCTCTGTTATTTTTGTTAAGCATATTTTAATAATCCGTATTCATTTCGTTCTGCTCATAAAATCTGGATAAGTGGTATCAGAACAGTCTTCTCCTTGTCATCTTAATGCATGTCCCCAACGAGGTCAGGGTATAAAGAATTAGGTCTCGAGCTTGTTTCTCTTGAGGACAAAATCTCTCGCATGCCCAAGTGACCTCTCATGGTAGGAGAAAATAAAGAAGATGGGACATGATATCCTTTCATAATGTTTCTTGAGGAATCCCTCAGGCAATAGAGGAACGAGATCATGGATAGTTTCGCGCAAATCCTTCGACGGCTACCAACATGCGATGCATCTTCCTCGAGTGGAGGCATCACCCCCTTCAAGGTAAAAGTCAACTTTGATATTCCTATATTTGAAGGTCAGATAAACACAAATGTTGCAGACAAGTGGTTGAATCTACTAGAAGGGTATTTTTTTTTCCATAACTTTTCGAATGGAGAAAACATTACTTTTGCACTCCTCAAATCTGTTCCCCATGTCAAAGATTGGTGGGAAAATTTCTGTTAGAAAAAGGAAATAGAGGAACCCTCATTATTTACAGTTGCGGCCACCTGGGAATCCTTCAGGGATGTTATTAAGGAAAAATACTACCATGTCAGAAGTTATGATGACTTGTATACCAAATGGACCACAATGCAGCAAGAAAGAGACCAAGCAATGTCAGAGTTCACAAATATCTTCCATACCTTGTGCACCAAGCTGGGTATCAAAGATTCAGAGCGACATCTGGTGCTCAAGTATCGTAGTTCTCTACATAGATACATCCAAAACAAAATGTAATTTCTGTACATCTCGTCCCTGGGCGCGGCCTACCGATATGCTATCAAAATCAAGCATAAGATCAAACAAAAGACACGAAAATTTGGGCCTGGGAACCCCTCATAGAAAAATCTAGGAAAGGGCGGTCCCAACCCACTGAACAAAAGACAGAGAAAATATGGACAATATCAGGACAACCAGTCCAAGCCGCAAGAAAAGAAGGACACCGGAAAGACAAAGAAATATACTGAGAAGTGGTATGACTTCCATAAGAGCCCTTGTCATAACAATGTTGATTGTCTCTCAAAGCAGTCATTGGTGGCCGAAGTGAAATCCTTTGAATTAGATGTGGGTTCTGACTCTGAGTCAAAACCAGAAAGGGGAAGATGGATCATTGATGTCGAACCCAGTGCCATCGTTGCTACCACCAAGCTCCAGCTTGGTGAACCAGATGAACCAGAAGAAGGTGAGCGCCTCTTCCATTCACAGATGTGGGTAAAAGGAACCCCGTTGCACTTCATCGTTGATAGTAGTAGCCAGAAGAACCTCATCTCAGCAGAGGTCATCAAGCGGCTGGCCCTACTGACAATGCCTCACCCACAAACCTACACCATTGGATGGCTCCTGCAAGGAAGTGATCTCTACGTCAACCAACAATGTCGAATATCGTACGACATCAAGCCCTTCAAAGACGAGGTATTGTGTGATGTTGCTCCTCTCAAAGTATGTAATGTTCTTTTGGGCCAACCTTATTTATGGAAACATCATGATCTATATGAGTCTAGGCCTCATAGTGTTATTATTACTTTGAATAGGAAATTGTATAGGATACCCAAGGCAGTCCCTCCTACTGTTATTTCCTTGATCTCTGCCAAGAAATGCAGGAAGTTCATCTCTCACAATGGGAAGTTTGTCTTCTTCGTGACTTGCTCTCATAATGAGTGAAAGATTGTAGCCACATCCAAGTTCTCCACGGTCGATGTCTCCACACAGTAGAAGAAAGTAGATAAGGTCGTGGAAGAATACTTAGATATCTTCTCCTCACCTACCTAGGTACCTCTGCACTGTCAAGTCAAGAACCCCATCGATCTGACCCCCGACGCACTACTTCCCAATGGACCAATCTACTACCACTCTCTGTTAGAGAATGAGGAGATCAAGTGATAGATCCAAGAAGTGATCCACAAGGGGCACATCCATCCCAGCTCATCACCTTGCGAGAGCCCAATCATGTCGGCATAGAAGAAAGATGGAACATGGCGACTCTGCATTGATTACCAGGATCTGAATAAAATTACAGTCAGAAACTGGTACCCGATTCCCCGAATCAACAATCTCCTTGATCAGCTCATGGGGGCCAAATACTTCAGTAAGATTGATCTGAATTTTGGCTACCACCAGGTCTCGATAGAACAAACAAATGTATGGAAGACCGCCTTCAAGTCAAAGGAAGGTATTTTTGAATGGTTGGTCATGCCCTTTGGTTTGACAAATGTTGTAGCCACTTTCATGAGGATGATGGACGATATTTTGCGACCATTCACCAATACTTTTTTAGTGGTGTATATGGATGACATTCTCATTTACAACAAGACTTGGGCAGAACACTTGTAGCATATTCAATAGGTTTTGCACGCCCTGCAGCAACATAAGCTATAAGACAGCTTGGAAAAATGCTCCTTTGGCATGGACAAGGTCCATTACCTGGGCTACATCATTGATCAGCATGGTGTACATGTGGATCCAACAAAGATCCAAGTCATCCGTGACTGGCCAAACCAAACCACACTCACTGAGCTTCAGAGCTTCTTTGGCCTTTCCAATTTCTATTGCAGGTTCGTGTTGGGATTCTTCCATATTGTATGGGCCCTTAGCCAAATAACCAGGGGTGGCGGTAAGCCGAAATTCGTGTGGGGATGCTCCCATCAACAAGTGTTCGATGATTTGAAGCAATGCTTGTGCTCGGCCCAGATACTTTCACTACCGGATCTGCAACAACCCTTTGAGATCGAGACAGATGGCTCAAGCTATGTTGTGGGCATCATTCTCACTCAGCATGGCCACCCTGTGGCCTATCATAGTGAAACACTATCAGATGTTGTTCGTAAGTACCCTATTTATGACAAAGAAATGTACTATTTTGTACAAGCCTGTCATCAGTGGAGACATTACATTCTTGGGAAGGAGACAGTCATCCACACTGATCATAAGCCATTGTAGTTCATGTAGACACAAGGAAAATTGTAGAATGACCGCCATCAAAAGTGGTCCACATACTTGCAGCAATTCCACCTCAACATAAGGTATAAAACATGAAGCACCAACCGCATCTTTGATTGCATCAATAGAATACCAGTCGTGGCACTCACCACGGTGCTAGTCTCTTGTAGCCATGAGACCTCGGGATGGCCCCAACTCTATGAGACAGACCTAGACTTCGTCACCACCTACCAAATGTTGGGTGCAAATGAAGTTGTCGATAATTTCCATCTTCAAGATGGGTTGTTGTGTCGTTTGGTCCATCTCTGCGTTCCATCAAGCAAGCGAGCAAAGATGATATGGGAAGCCCACTACAGTCGAGTGGCAGGACACTTCGGCATCCAAAAGACAACGACAATATTGCAACAACATTTCTACTGGACGAAAATTCGACAGGAGGTCAACAAGTATATCTCAATGGACTAATAGTCAGGCCTCCAATCCACCAAGCAGGGAAATGACTGTGTTTTTGTGGTTGTTGATCGCTTTTCTAAGATGGTGATTATGGCCACCTACAAGAAGAGCATCACAGCAGAGGCCACTGCCAAGTTATTCTTTGAACAAGTTTGGGTACATTTTGGAATCCCACAAACCATCGTCTCAGATCAGGGCAGTCGATTTCTCAACACATTCTGGTCGAGCCTCTGAACATTGCTAGAAATGAAGCTCACCAAATCCACGACCTTCCACCCCCAGATAGATGGCCAAATCGAGGTCGTAAATCGAATGATCGTGAATATCTTGCGCATGTATAATTCCAAGCACCCCCTCACATGGGATGGGAGTCTTCCCTATGTCCATCATAGCTATAACCGAGCCCTACATAGCTCAACTGGCCACAACTCCTTTCAGGTGGGGTTGGGATTCTGACCACTGGGCCCCATGGATGTTGCACTATCCTTGGCGACCACCTCGACCAAATCGTCCCCTGCTCCACCAGAAGCTGAAAAATCCACCCAGTTCATTGAGCGGATCCAACACATCCACCAATTGCTTCAGGATATTCTACAAAAGTTTAATGCCAAGTACAAGAAACGCCATGATCAACATCGGGTACCACATAAGTTTCAGGTGGGTGACAAAGTTTGGTTGCGCTTGCAGAAAGAATGCCTTACAGGTCCCCATCGGAAGCTTTGTCTACTCCATTATGGGTCGTACACCATCACCAAGGTTGTGGATGACAATGATTTTGAGCTCAACATTCCCCCTTTCCTTGGCTTGCACCCAGTCTTCAACGTGGCTATCCTTCAGCCATATTTCCCACCATTATTGGACACCTCAGCAATAGCAGAGAAATTGAGACCAACAGAGCTTAACCCTGACTGCATGCAACAGACATCCAATGATCAGATTGTGGACACATAGATCAAGGGCACTTGATAACAAAGGATCCAACTTTATCGATTCGTCAAAGCAGAGCAGCTCCTGCACCAAGGCAAGTGGCTCACCCGGGGCCAAATTCAACAGAAATTTCCTCATCTAATAGGGGAACTCAATGCAATGGAGACCATTTCTTCCTAAGGAGGGAGGATTGATCCAAGTGGATATTGGTGGCCACCCACCTATTCCACTGGCTTGAAAAACAATTTTCCAGCTTGGTAGTTTTTCGACAGTTTTTCGAGTTCCAAACTTTCGAGGTCATTTTGAGGACCTAAATGACGTTTTTTGGGGATTTGGGGCCTAGGTGATTGCCAGAGCCATTAACCTGTGCTAGTAAAAAAAAAATCTTCTCAGTTATACCTTTCCAACGGGCTAGCGTGCGCTTGAAACAAAGATCGTATGCAAAAGTTACGACCCCAGGAAGTTGATGTACTAACTTACCCAAACAGGGTCCACATGACTTTTGGCGATTCATCTCCTAGGGTTGGGTTTTTAGATGTCTAGGGTTTTTGACATTCCTGTTTATTATAAAAATGCCTTGAGAGCCTCATTGTAGTCATATTCTTTCGAATGAGCACAATTGTCACATCTCTTCTCAAATATAAGCTGCCACCATTCCAACAAGTTTGTTTTCTACTACATTTTACAGTTTCAACTTATTTCCTTATTGAATAGAAAACCAATTTTACTATATCTCTGTTATTTTTTGTTAAGCATATTTTAATAATCTGTATTCATTTCGTTCTATCCATACATCCACTAGGGTTCCTTTCTTTTTTATCAAACAAAATGGGCACTAGGAATCCCATATCATAGAGCTTACCAATCCTAATTATGCCAGGGACCGAGATGACAGACATGGAAGGGAATGTAGTTGATGTGTCGAGTGCCACCAACAAGGGCCTGATTATAGATACTTTGGGGATGTGAAATTCCTCCCTAGTTTCAAAGATCTATTCGATAAACCGCCCAAGGAAAAGAAGAGGAGGAGATCTGGGTATGAGATAATTTACAAGAAAAGTAACGTTAGTTATTATGGATATAGGAATGACGAGGAAAACATCTTGGAGAAAGTAGAGTGGCCCTTGGAAGAGAAAATGCAAGACAAAGTGCTAAGGTAGTGGCAGAGGATCGATTTTGTGCACTAAATTATGAGAGGCACCTAAGAGTGACCTCCATTTTTTTCCTTCGCATTAAAGCAAAATCTCTGCAAAATTTAAGTGTGGAGGTTTGGATTTATAGTTTGTCAATTAATGTTTTTTTTTTCTTCCCTTCCACTCATGTACACATATGTACGTATCGAATTGTTGTTTCTACTCTTACTTATACACTCGTTGTCATCATCTCTGATTCACATACAATTATTTATAGGCACATATATAGATAAAACAAATTGAAATTATACAACACGCACATATACAACAATTTTGTATTTATCAGAAACTGAAATTAATTTATGCTTGCAAAACAAATGTAGTAAAGTAACTGATGCACCTTTAATAAATAATATGTATCATTCATAGTGCACTTTATCATACATAAAGCACCAAAAACGATGCTCTATTTTATGTACTACATTAGTGCAAACTTTCTTTTATAAAATATACTTTCTATACTAATCTAATTTTTAATTTAATCAATTTCATTACATGCATCTAATGGTTTGATATTGTAACAAGATTTGTCTCTTGGCATACTGACGGTAGTGAATTTTTTTATAAAACAGTCATATGCCACATCGATCTGCGCCTATCTGTCCAACAACGAGACTGAACTCCTTTGAAGATTTCTAGTGAGTGTTGATGTATCCTTTGCTTTACTTGAACTCCTATGAAGATTTCTAACGGTTGCCTTTGCCCCCGCCTTTGGTCTTGCCTCTGCCACAACAAAGTAAATAGTCAGTTACACTCGTGATACTATTGTACTTGAGTATGGTTAAGAACATG
>JZKD02S0300469.1:2040046-2053653 GCA_000966675.3 Picea glauca | reverse complement strand
TTATCTATGTTTGTCTAATGGTCCAAGTTTCTTTCATCTTCAAAAAGGCGACTTGCATATAAATGTCACCAACTGGGGAGCTACACTAGTCTCCCTCACTCTTCCTGATGCTAAACGTAATATTATCTCTAAACCCTAAGCTATTTTTCAACTCCTTTACCATATTTTCAGTAGTATCATGGCATTAAACATGTTAATGTCTATTCTCTTTTACCATATTTTCAGTAATCTCATGGCATTAAACACATTAATGTATACAGGTCATATAAACTAGCCCCTTCTCCCTTCCAGTATGGAGTGAAGCTTCTTGCCAGCTATACTTCTCCCGAAGTTGATGCTACCTTGCATCGTTAGTTAGTCGGTAGCCTCTTGTTCTTGAGTCATACCCATCTTGATCTTTCCTTTGTTGTTGGTCTTGTTTACCACTATATGAAAACACCCCATGAAAGCCATATGAAAGTAGCTAAAAGGATACTTTGGTATGTCCCGGGTACAGTTCAATTTGGGAACCATTACAGTTCAGAGGGGACTCCTTTATTGGTTGGTTTCAATAATTTAGATTGGGCCGGTGACCCTGATGATTGGAAGTTCACTGCAGGTTATGTTTTCATCCTTGTTTTAGGATCTGTCACTTGGGCCTGTAAGAAACAACAGGCTATTTCACTTTCTTTAGCAGAAGAAGAGTACTGAGTAGCAGTAAATACAAGTCAGGAAGCCTTGTGGCTTTGACAGATCCTTTAAGAGTTTGGATTCTAGCAGCAACATCTGACCAACCTTTGGTGCGAAAATCAGAGTGCCATCAATATCGCCAAATACCTAGTTCAACATCAATGCAACAAACACATCAAGTGTCACATGCACTTCATCAGAAATATCATTCATGATCAAGTTATTGAAGTGTTCTTTTTCCCTATAGAAGATCAAGTTGTAAACATTTTCACAAAGTCTCTTATAGAAGCGAAGTTTTCCAAACTTTGATCTATATTAGTAGTTCAAGAAGTTGTCATTAAGGAGGGATAGGCTCTAATTCCTCCTTCCTTCTTCTATTATGTCACTATTGTAAATCATTCAATCCTATCCCAAGTTGTTCTTAAGGGGGAATGTTAGGATAATTAGACACTTAGGAGTTAGTTAAGATCTACTTGGTCTAATGTGTCATTAGGTAAAAGCGTGTTTCTTACTATGTTTCTTTAGTATGCATTAGTAAGAATTTTTAGTTAGGAAATCTAGTGGTCATGATATGTTCTTGGCATAGAGTGATCTAAAGTTTTGTATTCTCTTCGATCTTAATGGCCATTGATCTGTGGCTTAACACCCTATTGGCCCATGTTCTCTATTTAAAAACCATGGAGGTTCATTTGCCGATGATCGATTGTGAGAAACTATCTTGTAAAATCTCTATGTAATCTTTTTGTTTTTCATTTATAAATTGCTCCAAGTGGTCGCATTGGTTGGGGTCATATAAGTTTCCCTGTAGGGGTTTTACCATGTCAAAACATTGGTTTATTGATCTTTGATATGGTTGTGTGAGTGTTTACTGAAGGTGTTCATCCTCTATTGGAATACATGTNATTCATGAAGATAAACGTTGATCTCAGGATAACTCTACCACTTGAATATGGAAAGGCACTCGTAGAAAAAGGAAATTACATGGGTCCAACATTCTTGGGTCCATGTTGCGAAGGAAAATGATGTTTCAGAGTAGCGAACAGTAAGCTATTCTAAAATGAAAGGTGTAAAAAGAAAAGAAAAATTTAAGTAAAGGCATGGAAAAAAACAAACTCGGAGAGAAGGGAAGGATGATTGGAGTGAAAAATAATAGAAAATGAAAAGAAGAAAACAAAGAAAAACCCACTGTGTACAAGGATTCATCACCATCAATGATTAGGAGAAGTATTTATTGAGGATTTGGCCATTGACAGGGAGCTCCTCCTCATATCCCTATAATGTTTTAAGTTTGAAAGTTCCAGGACCTATTTTCTGGTGAATAAGATAGGGTCCTAAGAACAATTTCTGTAATTTGTGTGTTTTCCCTTGAGTTCATTATCTTTTTCCCATATGAGAACAATGTCTCCCTCCTAAAATATATTTATTACCCACAACTGATTTGTCAAACCATTTTTTGATTATTTCTTGATGGCATGTTAGCTTCATTTTAGCTTTTTCCCTTTCTTCTTCAAGTTTTAATAGCATGTTTAATCTCTCATGCATTACTGGGAAAGCCTCATCTTGGGTAGTTTGGGCTAGTTGCAAGGTGGGTAGGAAATTATGGGTAGTCATAGTGGCTTCCTGTCCATAGACTAGGAAGAAAGGGGAGTTACCAATGGATGACTTGGGAGTTACTTTGTCAGCCCACATGGCATTCTGAAGAGTGAGGTGCCAATTTATTTGATGATCATTGATATTTTTATTGATAATTTTAATAAGGTTCTTATTAGTTGACTCTACCAAACCATTCTCTTATGGGTAGTAATTCTTTGAATACGTAACCTTAATATTTTGTTCCAGAGTGAATTCAATCAATTTAAGAGAAGAAAAATATTTGGAATTATCAAAGAATAATGAGTGAGGAATTCTAAACCTGGTGATGATATGGGATTCAAGGAGTGAAGTCACATGATTTTCATTAATATCCTTCAAGGGAATTTCCTCTCTCCATGTGCTGAAATAGTCACTAGCTGTCAAGATGTATTTGTGCAGTTGGGAAGAGTTGGGATTGATTTCCCTGATCACGTCCAACCCCCACTGTTGAAAGGGGTGTTTAATGACTACAAGCTATAGGGGGAAGGAAATTTTATTTTCTCTCTCGATGAACATTTGGCATTCTTGGAATTTACTTTCATATGTGTGAGAATCATTGAATAAAGTGGGAAAGTAGTAGCCATCTCTGAGGATTTTGTGGGCAGTGGTGTCTCCACTGTAATGTTTGTTCAACAACACATGTATTCCAATAGATGATGAACACCTTCAGTAAACACTCACACAACCATATCAAAGATCAATAAACCAATGTTTTGACATGGTAAAACCCCTACAGGGAAACATCCATGACCCCAACCAATGCGACCACTTGGAGCAATTTATAAATGAAAAACAAAAAGATTACATAGAGATTTTACAAGATAGTTTTTCACAATCGATCATTTGCAAATGAACCTCCATGGTTTTTAAATAGAGAACATGGGCCAAAAGGGTGTTAAGCCATAGATCAATGGCCATTAAGATCGAAGAGAATATGAAACTTCAGATCACTCTATGGCAAGAACATATCGTGACCATTAGATTTCCTAACTAAAAATGCCTACTAATGCATACTAAAGAAACATAGTAAGAAACACGTTTTTACCTAACGACACATTAGACCAAGTAGATCTTAACTAACTCCTAAGTGTCTAATTATCCTAACATTCCCCCTTAAGAACAACTTGGGATAGGATTGAATGATTTACAATAGTGACATAATAGAAGAAGGAAGGAGGAATTAGAGCCTATCCCTCCTTAATGACAACTTCTTGAACTACTAACATAGATCAAAGTTTGGAAAACTTCGCTTCTATAAGAGACTTTGTGAAAATGTCTACAACTTGATCTTCTATAGGGAAAAAGAACATTTTCGGGCCGACATATTTCCACCGTGCCGACATATTTCTGGGATGACATATTTCCGGGACCACATGATATTAGGTGGTTTTTCGGCACATGGTTTTTTGCCGATGGTTTTCTATTTCCGGTTAAGGAATTAGGGTTTTGGACTAATCCAGGTCATTGGGTTAGGGTTTTGGATGTTGTTGGCTCCTATATGTATATTGTATTGTAAACAATGTATGAATATAATATATGTTGGTTTTCCCGGTTTGGGTTTCCAGGTGAAAAATCTCTGTGTAATGTTTGTATTTGTCATTGTATCTCTTATGTTCTTTTATGAATATCGGTTTGCAGTAGATATTGTACAAGGTTAGAATTTACATGCATGAGTGGTGAACATCCAACTACCATGTCCAAGAGATAAATTTGCAATGAACCTTATGATTGTTCTAAATAAATTAAGAACATGTATTGGCAGCTTAGGTTTTAATGACAGAAAATGAAACACAAACATAAACCTGTGATCTCATAATTATACATGATTACAACAAGATAAATATGGAAACAATCTATGCATTTTATCATTCAATTTAAAATTTAAAGATAAATCTCATTATTTAAATCGAAGATATAATCACAACATTTGTATTTTGATGAAGCAAATGATAGATGGTATTTATAATATAAACCTCCTACACATCACAGATCATTTAATCTAAAGATATCAGACCTGCACATGTAACAAGATTAAAAAAAACATAAATAACAACATTATAAACAAAAGGCTAAAGCCAAAATGCATATATGTTGTTCTATTAATTTTTTGGAACCAATTGTCCATTATGTAGTCCCGAATGAATTTTTTTGGATAATAAACTTTAGAGATTGGAAAAATTAATACATAAATGATAATAATTAACCATGTATTGATAAAAAAATACTAAAGCTATTTAAATCAATGCATAATCAATTATTCAAAGAATATGAATATATTATAATAAAAATAAAACCATTTTACTTACAGCACAAAAGTCATTAAGAAACCTAGAATTCCATACTCTTCTTTGAAAATATTCGTCCATTCTCCCGAAGATTCCAGCCATCCATTACTCCATTTGAAAAGAAATAAAAAGTTTACAAAAGCAATAATATACAAAAGAGAAAGGATTAAAATCCTCCTCCCCAATTCTTGGATCCCCTTTGGCTCTGATCTTTCTCATATATTTATAAAATGAATGAACAGTCTGGGCATCACTATTAATTTCCACCACCTGAAATTTTCCTCTAAAAGAGACCCAAATATCTCTCAAATCGTGCATTTGTTTGGGAAACTTTCTATGTAAAAGGTAAATGGGTCCATTTTGGTTCTGGGTTTTCAACCGTTTCTTCAAATTCATCATGGTTTGGCTGCAATTAGTTCTGCAAAATCATCTGTCTGATCTTGACGCCTTTCCAAATTTTATCTGTTGCTACTCATAAAATTATTTGTAGCAATCCAAAAAAAAATTGGATCAATCATATTGAACGTATTTGGACAATAAAATCAAGCCATGATCAAATCCGTATCAAATATTTGATAATAGAAACCTGTGAAACAAAAAGAAACCTAAAAATTGTGAATAAAACAAAATCTAGAAAAATAAAAAATGAATTTAAACTAACTATAACTTATAAACAAACATTATTTATAATTTGTTTTCAAATATGATCTAGAAGCTTCAAGTTAATGAAGAAAAAATATTAATTTTAGTTTTTACAAAATCAAACAAATGATATATAATTATTTGATTATTATTATTTTGAAATGAGACGCAAGATGAAAAAAGAATTTAATTAATTAACATCACCAAATGATTTCATGAAAATGAGAAATCAACCAAGACATTATTTGATGAAGTATTGAACACATTATTCAAAATAGTCAAACTTGCTAATGAGCAAAAGAATGAACACATAATCATAATTTAAATGAAAGTAAACATTTGATAAAAAAATAACGTTTTTGTTTAAATTGAGATTTTTATGCTCATTTCTAACTTTTGACATATACTCTTGTAATAAATGACTCATATTAAAGTGAATGTCTTAAGTTTGTCTCAAATAAAGCCAAGGTATGGAACTATTTGAAAAGGTTGATTATGTAGCTCATTATAATTATCAAGATTCTAATATGGCCCCATTAAATTTTGTAAAAATATAGGGGGAGTTGTTGGGGCCCAACAAATCGCTTAACAATATTTTCAATTTTAGAGAGTCTGAAAAGGGCTTAAAGAAGACTCCATGGGGATTCTTTTCTTAACTAATCCAAATGAGATCAAAAATAATAAACAATATCTCGTTATATGTCACGTTCAAAGTTTAAGTGAGTTTGAAAGAAGACAAACCATGCTCTAGGAGAGTCCCATGGGTATAGGCCATAAAAATGATGAAGAAGAAGGATGAGGCTTCAACACAAAGTTATGGTGGGACTAAAAGGGACTCTCATTCCTATGAAGTACTTCGGCATGGGCACAAAATGGAAAAAAAGATTCTAACTAGGATTCCCATGGAAGGAAGGCTCTACCACATAAAATATGACACACTTATCAACAAGGAAGGTTAGTTTCACAATTCAGTGGGGTCGATCCTAAGGAGAAAAGAACCAGGAAATGGATAATGCAAAAATTGCAAGTAGGGAAAAACCTAACCTATATGCTAGTTTTGAGGTAAATACCTATCAGAAAGGATCAATACGATGAACAAAATTCAAAGAAAAATGTCTCCAAAATCCTCCATATAAGGCCAATAACACTCATCCAGAATTCCATAAATCCAATATAGATAAAAACTTCATAAAATAAGAGGTGATACTGAATACAAAACTTGAAAACAACAAACCTGGACTATACAATATGTACAAGGTACCACACAACCTTACGACTCATGCATGGAAGTATTTCAGGAAGATCCTACTGCTAGGCTCTAACTGAGAGTCTCTTCGATAATCAACCTGGAAAGTCTCCCAAAAGGGAAGAAAACACAACCACGGTGTAAGTCTTTCCACAATATAGAAACTATAGTCAAGGATTCAAGGATAGCTTCATCTGAAATCAATTCAATATCCGATAAATCAAGTGAACGAGGAGGGTCAACAGTCCCAACGGGTGAAGCAAACTGACCATATTCCATATGACAATGGAGGTTCTAGCCAGGATTGACTAAGTATATCAATGAAGAATCACAAGCACGATGGTTTGAGGATATACAAATAGTGAGATTAGACTCAAAAGGAAACTCAAGACCACTCGAACCAAGAGGGGGAAGCAAGGGCTCCCATGCCCCCATTGGATAAAAATACTGATAAATTGATGAGACCATGTCTTAAGAAGGAAAACATGATTTCACAGGTTCTTTCTTAGAAGTAATTGAACATCGAGGATAAGATGCCACATAATTAACCCGTGGTGGGGTAGAGTCTACATGAACACTAGAAACATATAAAGGGGAATCATGAACTAACGTCAAATTAGGATGGTGATTATTAGATGCCAACTAGTTGATAGTGACAATGCTTCCATTGTTCAAGAAATGCATCACATGGAAGAGCGTAGACACCAAAGCATTCATAGCATATACATAATCATGCCCAAGAAGCATATTGAAATATAATGAGCCTTACACCACTATAACATTGACAAGGACAATATTCCCACCTAATGAGATAGACAACTGAGGAATAATCCCCAAATACTCACTACGATGTCTGTCAAAATCTAACATCTCATGCAAATCAGACATGAGCTCGGGAGAACCCAAATCTTTCCAAGCCATGGAGGATAAAATACTTGTGGAGGATCCTTCATCCACATTACATTGGTAAATGTTTTTTGAATTAACTTCAACCCTTATTTGAAGAGGTGCAGAATAAGGAAGGCAAGGCTCAACAAGGTCATTCCAATCAAAGGAAACCATCCTAGGACTTGGAGCGGGTGTGCTCGAAGTGAGAGGAATTCCCCTTTGTTCTAAATGTACTAAAATAGAAATGATAAAAACATAGTCGGTAGACACATCAATCCCCATCAAAAGAGTGGGATGAGCCAAATATTTCATTAGCGTGACCACTTTGGTAGACTCGACACTCTCCAAGAGAAGAGTGGGATCGGTCGAATATTGCATCGGTGTGACCACTTTGGTAGAATGGAAACTCTCTAAGAGAAGAGTGGGATCAACCAAATATTGCATCAGCACGACCACTTCCTCAACCACTAGCTGAATAGGGTGCGAGACAACATAGTCTGAAGGTGCATCAACCCCCAAAAAATAAGTGGGAAGGACCGAAGATTGCATCGACATGACCACTTTGGTACAATCGACACTCTCTAAGAGAAGAGTGGGATCAACCAAATATTGCATCGGTGTGACCACTTCCTCAACCAATAGTTGAATAGGTTGTGAGACAACATGGTATGAAGGCACATCACCCCCCAAAAATGGAATGGGATCATCTAAAGATTTCATCGGCATGACCACTTTCTCAACCACTTGCTGGATAGTCTGCGAGGAAATCTCAGAAGACTCAGAATTAGAAGAGCTTGTAGACATGGATCACAATATTCATTCCTATGGAAAGCCATGGCATAAATGAGTAAGGTTATCTCCCTTTCAAAGCTTACAAGGGAACCTAGGATTACATCCTATCCTTCTAGGTTTCTCTATAGAATCAATGCCCCCAACATGAATAGAAGTGGTTGGGTGCACATCTCCAACATGACTTGCAGAGGTTCGTGATTGGTCAATAACATGACTCGCAAATTTTACATACCTATTGCTAATATGACTAATAGTGACTCGACATTTTGCCCTAGCATGACTTGCAGAGGTTGTTGACAACTCTACAACATGACTAGCATAGGTTGGTTGTTTACCACCAGCATGAATTGCAAAGGTTGGTTGTTGGTATTCAACGTGACTTGCAAAGGTTTATGACCTATCTCCAACAAGACTCACAGAGGTTGGTGATTTCCTCTTCCTATTATTCCTCTTTCTATTTCATTTATACTTTCGGTTACTAGTAGTTATACTTTCAACAGAGAAGGTAGAAGGAGGAGGAGAATACTTTGTTGACGAAAGAACATCAACATGATTCCCATGAAATAAGGTGCTTAACTAAGAAGCATCAAGAGCATTAGGGACATTTGGAATGGTGCCCAACCAAAATGGTTGTCCCACATTCAACCCAAGAATGTACAACATGGTCATCAAAGGGACACCAACATTTCCAAAGAAAGGAAAAGCACAAGAATCCCCTTGCAAAGGGGTTCCTTGGTTGGTATCTCTAGGAAATTTTCCCATGAAGATATTATGCACAGGTTCTTCCCTTGCAGAATTGTTCAAGTCTGTAAAAGTCTCACACACTGACTCTAGAAAACCAGTGGTATAAAAAACAACGCCTATAAATAGGTGGCTCCACATTTCTAAGTGAAAGACTAAAAATTCCTCATGACCAGTGGAGTGTGTGGTCTACCACCTTAGGTCAGAGACCCAAATAAATGAATGACTAACTCGCTATGGAAAACTAGGGAGCACAAAGCACACCACTAAGAAGAAAATCTTGAGATGAAATCCAACCCAGGGAAATGAAGTCATGATCATCCAAAGCATTCACAAAGGAAAAGGACCGGCCAGGAGAAGTAGTTACCCAAACCTCTGACTAATAGTCCCTTAGGGTGTCACCCAAAGATTACAGAGTCTGTATCAGGTACCGCGATACACCCCTCACAGTCACCTGTGTGTGAACATATATAATGGAAACTAGGCCACCAACTTGTAATCAACAACCAGGGGGTACAATCAACAACCGAGCGAGTGTATGGGCAGGGTAACTAAGACCGAAGATACTTTTGAGACCTGAAATGCAACAGGTCTAGAATAAATCTTAGAGTACCTTGGATGGATCCAAGTCTCTCATAGGTCTGACACAATTCGGGCTAGTAACGCTACATGATTCACCCCCAACACACACTCTCCCAAATGTTTTTTTAGGATCAGGAGTGAATATCTCCATCACCGTCCTCCACGCAGCCTTGTGTTTGACTCCTGTGTTAGAGGAGATTTCTAGATTGAGTAATTACAAGGTGGATTTTTCACACCCTAGCACAGACACCTTAGTTAAGTTTTGGTTGGCCTTGGAGAGTTTACCTCTCCACACCTAATCTAAGGCCCTAGCCTAAAGCTATTGGTGAACCCTAGAAAAAGTGTTACTAATATAATTTAGATTGGCTCATTCGTTTTAGGGGATTTTGTTACTCAAGGAATAGAAGTGAAACTTATGTTGTTTGAGACTCTTGCAAAAATGAAACTTATTCGAACACTGACAAAGAAAACTTTACACTAATTCTACAAATGAAAAAACGTTTCAAGGAAAAAGCATGAACAATATTTCAAACATAAAGATGTGATATTTTCTCCTTTCCATGCAAAATGCACAATGCAACTTTCAAGTGAAACAAAAGAGCAAATGAAAGGATTTTCTTTTGAAATTCTTTGAAGATGAGAAGAAAACACAACCCTATGCTAATTCTTTTTCTTTTTCAAATAACAATGCAAAGCCAATGCAAAGAAAGAAAGAGACCTAAAAAACTAGTTTTATTTATTTAATTATTTTCTTTCAATCAAAGAAGAACTAAAAAAAGATGCTAAAAGAAATTGCAGAATACACGATTCATTTTTCTTAAAAATTCAAGTTAAAAATAAGCCAAAATGCTAGGAAACACAGAGAGACGAGATGATTTTATTTTATTTTATTTTATTTTATTTTTTATTTTTTTATTTTTTTTTATTTCATAAAGAATATGAGCCTAAAAATTGTCTCAACCCCAAACAACAGAGGCTTCTGGAACTCAGGAAGACCTAGGAACCACAAGTTTCCTGTAGGAAAAGGAAAATCTTTTGAAAATTTCTCCAAAACAATAGAGACATGTTTTTTGCATGGCCAGCCTACATATGTACAGGGGATGTATATAATGAATCATTCATATGTATGCGTGCTATATAGAGAATAGGACACGTACACCTCTATAAATTTTCAAAAAAAGAAAAAGTTTGTACCAAAAACTTGGGAAAGGGAAGCTGGTAGGCACCTAGAAGGTGACCAAAGACCCAACCTGACTCAGAACACTTAGAAAAGCCAGAAAGAAACTGAAAATCAAATCTAACCAAGATCTCCCACTAATACCCTAGAGAGACTCCCCATTAGAGTAGATAATTCTACTATGGGGAAAATCCCCCTATATTGGATCTAGGTATAGGTAGAGCACTGAATTCCCTTAAAATATTGTTCTACCCTTATGCTACCCCAAAAATATCTAAACAAAATGACAAGAGAGAGAAAATAATGTCAATGGGTGTACCTTTAGTCCTTGCAGCTGGTGTAGACCTCTTTCACCTTTGCAGGTTCCTAGATTCCAGGTCTCCTCCCAAAGCTAACCTGCGAAAGCTTAGGAAAACAATGCTACAACACATACAATCTCTACTTATCACGTTCAATTTTTAGATATAGACAAAGATGCATAAATCAATAAAATCATAAAGACATAATGTTTTGGGACAATAATGAACTCTTTTGTTAAGTTTCAAAACAAAAATGATTACAACCTTTGTCAGAAATCGCTCCACGAACCAGGTTCGGGCTCCAAGTTCATTAATCCCACGCTTGCTTCTCATAACCAACGTATCGCTTGGGAAAGGAGAAAGAGTTGTATAGGGAGAAAGGGATGGAGGGGAATGATGAGGCCAAAACTCAGAATAGGATGAAAAACTTGGGCTAAGAAGGGGAAGGAATTTTGGCAGAGTTTTCTTATTCTCTTTATTTTCTTGTCAAATGACACCCCAAAGCCTCTTTTTATATGAGAAAAATATGGTTATTCAGTTTGGGGACAGGATACAAGGGGTAAAATGGTTAGGAAACCCTCAATAGCCTGTAAACTCCATAGAATTCCTTGCACTATTATATTTTTTGCAATTTTTGGAGTTAAACATGGGCTAAATAGCATGAAACTCACATATGTATGTGGGATAACTAGTATGCAACATGCATGTGTACGTGAGATATTTAGCTCAACAGGGTGCATACACTATCCAAAAAATAGTTTTTTAAGAATCAACCTCAACAATATTTTGGCAAAGTATGTAAGTGGAAAGGCCAATGCCTTGTATGCATAGGTAAGGAATTTTTGGACTATAAAAAATTGAAGAGGCTCGCTGGAACTAAGAACATGTTCGACGTTGATATGAAGGATCAATGACAATATCACCAACAACTTTGTTTGTTGAACGAACCCATCTAGGAAGTGGCGGTGTTGGTGCTCGTTCAAGTTCAATGGACTCATATGGAGGAAGATGAGCAGGTAGAGGTAGATTTTCATCCTCACTTTGATTATCTAAAGAAGAAAACAAAATAGGAACAGAATAAGGCACAAATGTCGAAGATGGATCGTAGGTCGAAGAAGGCATAATTGTCAAATTAGGCTCGCAGGCCAAGATATTTTCATCAAATTTAACATCTCTTCTAATAATAATTTCATTACAATGTGGTTGAAGAAGTCTATAAACTTTGACATATTCAGAATAACCAACAAATATAAACTTCTCACTTTTAGGTTGCAATGCTTTCCTTTTCTCGTCAAGAATGTGAGCTCGTGCTATACTGCTAAATACATGGAAGTGACTTACATTTGGTTTAATTTTATTCCTAGCTTCTTCTGGTGTTATATTTTTAAGAGACTTTGTGGGAGTGTGATTTACTATGTAATTTTCACATTTGATGGTTTATGCCCAATACTTTAGACTTAATCCCTTATATTGGATCATACAATTAGCCAATTCTTTTAATGTGCAGTTGTTTCTCTCAGCAACACTATTTTTTGTGGTGTATATGGAACAATGTATTGCATTTGGATGCCCTGTGTAGTGCAGTAATTTGTAAAATTATTGTTCACATATTCTCCTCCATCATTTGTTCTTAACCTTTGAATTTGATGTCCATATTTATTTTCTACAAGGGCCTTGTAGGCCAGAAACATGTCAAACAATTTGCTCTTAAGTTTTAAGAAGTAAACCCAAGTATGTATGGAAAATTCATCAATGAAAGTTAAGAAATACTTGCACCTAAAAAAATAAGGAGAAGAAAGTGGACCACACAATTCACTGTGAACAAGTTGCAAAGGGCCCGAAGTGTGCCAAGAGGCACGTTTGTCAAAACTGTCATGATGATGTTTTCTAAGAACACAAATGGCACAAACACCATCTTTGCATGAAAAAAGAGGAAGAGCAATCACCATCTATTGATTACATAGTTGTTGCAATGAGAGACAATTTAGATGACCAAACCACTCATGCAAAAAATTTCTCAAGTCATCGCTATTAGAACCAAAAACTGATGGAAAATATGATGACCCAAAGTTGTCAAACTTGTACAACCTAGTAATATCATTAGAAATTCTAGTTGCAAGAACATGCTTAAGATCTTTTAGATCCTTGATTACAACTTGGTGAGGTGAAAACTCTACGGATTTACCTTCACTTGAATGAGTGATTTTATATACTAATAGAAGGTTACAAAAAATACTTGGAACACATAATGCATCATTGAAATGACCATTATCTACTTGAACTATTCCAGATCCTACAACACTAAGAGATATATCATCACCAACAAATATTTTCTTGGTGTTACATTCATTTAGAGAAAAAAATATGTCTTTATCCTTAGCCACATGATAAGATGCTCTAGACTCAATAAGCCACTCATCAAAAGAAAAAGTAGAAGTTTCATTGAAGGAGAAACCAGAAGTAGAAAGTGCATGTCCATGAGAATAAGAAGAAGTATAATCAATACTAATGTTGTGTTTCTTCATCGCTACTTCTAAATCTTCCATCTTCTTGAAACATTTGGACTCATCATGGCCATATTTGTCGCAAAAGTTGCAATATTTGTCAGTCTTCTTATTTTTAGATTTTTCTCCTTTGTCACCATTAGGAGCTGA
>JZKD02S0300469.1:2027688-2039054 GCA_000966675.3 Picea glauca | reverse complement strand
AGTAGATATTAACTAACTCCTAAGTGTCTAAATATCCTAACAATGTCCACTAGCTGGTCCATCATGAAGTTCAGATAATACCCTTTCTACATCCCTTGTTTCAAGACACCTCAGAAAAACACCATCATAATTGTTTCTGTATAGAATTCCTTGGATGATTTGATATTGAGCAGACTTGAGTTTGAGGGACCTTTTCTTCTTGGGATCAAGATAATATGGGGTTGACCCATGAGTTAAGTAATATTTCATTTCATAAAACCATTGGTCTAAGTTTATTAGAATGTAACACATATCTCTTGCATACAACTCTTGGTCCTGATACATAGCATCTTCATGTGATCCATCACTCGTTGATTCCGCAACCTGTTTGCATAGCCCCTAGCCTTTGACAATTTTCGCAGGCTTAATCTCCAAGCCGTATGCCTGTAGAGATGTCATCCAATTTTCTCTCTTTTCTACTAAGTATTTATGTAACAATAGATTCCTCACAACAGGGTAAGGAACAATAACTTTGGTATTACACTTGAGAAAGAATGACCTGAAGTGTTTGACAACTTTAAATATAGTATAGGCTTTTTTATCCACTTATAGGTAGTTCAACTCAACCCATTGTAAGCCATAACTCATAAAAGCTACAGGGAATTCATCTCCTTCCTGGTTCTTTTGTGTTAAAACAACCACAAATGTGATAGTCGAAGCGAAGGTGTAGAGGATGAACTCTTGACGAAAATATGGGATGAACAATGTGGGATATTGTGCCATGTCCTTTTTGATCTTATCGAAAGATTATTTTTCTTTAGATCCCCATTTGAATTCTACAATATTTTTTATCATGTCTTGAATGGGTTTCACTGTTTCGATAAAACTAGGGACAATTTGTCTCACAAAATTTATCCTTCTCAGAACTAACTGCATGGATTTCTTGTTGTGAGGGGGAGGGATCTTTGCAATTTATTCATTTGTCTCAGGTTCAATTTTCATTCCATTCTTGGAAACAATGAAGCCTAGAAATTTTCCTTCATCAACAACAAAAACAAATTTCTTAGGGTTGAGAGAGATGTCATATCTTATACACCTATTAAATACTTTCTTCAAATGATTCATATGGTATTTTCTATCCCTTGAAAATATAGTAACATCATAAATATACACCATAAAACATTCTGCAAGTAGACCCATGAAGGCAATTTCCATGGCCCTATGGAATGTTTCTTCAACATTGATGAGACCAAATTGCATCTTCCTATAAGCATATGTTCCTCACTTGGTTCGGAAATATGTTTTTAATTGATCATGATGGGCCACTAAGACTTGGTTGTAACCCAAAAAACCATCTAAAAGGGAGAGCATCTCAGATCTAGATATGCACTGCAAAATTTGTTCCATTGGGAGAACTGGGTATTATCTTTATCTGAGGCTATGTTCAATTTCCTAAAATCAATAAAAAACCTTCTACCCCATTATCTTTCCTTACTAGTACTAAGTTGTATATCCAATGCATATGTCTGACTAGGAATATGATCTTGGAAGCCAACAAATTATTCAAGTCTACTTTGAATTGAGGCTCAAGGTTAGGGTGCATCTTTCTCATCTTTTGTTGAAATGGTTTCATCAGAGGCTTCATGGGAATTATGCGTTGTTTGATTTTGGTGTCATATGTCTTGATATCATCATAGGTCTAGGAAAATATGTCTTTGTATTCATGGAATAATGTAATGTAAGCCTGTTTTTCTTCAGGAGAACAATTTTTTCCCAGATCAATGTTTTGAGGTATGGTATTTGTCCCCAAGTTCACCACTTCAAACTGCATGGATGAACTATGGTTTCGTAATTGATGACTTTCTTGAATTTGTATTAGATATCATAGATTTTCTCCAATCTCACTACATTCCTTGGGATACCATTGGATGAACCTGATGGGATGTTTGATTGAGCTGGATGAATGGTATCTGGATTTACTATTTGGTCATGCTGGCCTTCATCTATAATAGAGTCTTTAAAAGTATCTTTGAGATGAAAGAAGCTGATAAGTTGTTGGTCATCGTCAAAGACTCTCTAGTTAGCAATGTTGTCAATAATTGAAGGCCTGTACAAAAATTCAACAGAGAAAGTGTCATGCATCAATCCATATGAAGGTATTAACCTAGACGCCACTTTGGCCAACAAATCAGTGTCATAATTTAGTGAAAGAGGTACCGAACTAATATTAAATGCAGTAAAGGAATTGATCAGTTCCCAAACCTCAAGTTGATAGTGTTTCAAATGACTTGAAAGATAGTGAATGGTGTTCCTTACTTGTTTTATGATAATTTCAAAATCACCAAATACCTTGATTTTCTCAGCTTTCAAATCTACTACCTTTCTTAATTCTTTCAACAAGGCCTCATATTCAACAATATTATTGTTGCATGGGAATTCTAGTCTGCATGTGATTAATGCTTTTATTCCTGTTGGATATTTCAATATGCAACCAACACCTTCACCTTCTAAATATTTGGATCCATCAAAAAATAGTGTCCACATGCTAGGATCCCCTTTCTTTGTTGCAACATTTGATTTTAAGTTTTCATATTTTTTTGTTTTTGTGGGGTTAGTAGAGTTAACCAACATTTCTCTTCTATCCCTAGAAACTATGTTACATTGTACATCAAAGGAACTATTATTATGATCTATTTTATTACATTCAGGCTCAACAATCTAGGTGTAATGAAGGATTCTATATTGCGTGTTAGATTCTGTAAGAGATGATGTTTCAATAGTGAAATTTCAAAAAACTGTTTCATATGAATAATTACCCAAAATTGAGTTGTTAAACATTATCAGTTCATTTGGGTCATTCATATCAGTAACAACATGTTTCATATACCTTTCCATGTCAACCCTGATCTGATTCATTTTACCATTATAAGGGAGCAATAAATGAAACCAATCAATAACAAAGTAGCCATTCAACATAGCTAACAAATCACAACTTAAAATCAATCCATAGTTCTCAGGTATGTCTACTACTATTATATCTATAGTTTGATGAAATTTTGGATTAACAAAAATCCCGATCAAGGATTTTTTCAATTCCCCAATAACTTTAACTCAGATTTTGTCTAACTGAATAATATGAATTTCAAATGGTTCATGTTTTACATTAAGCTTCTCACAAACCTTTAGCGGCATGACATTATATGAGGCTCCTTAGTATACCATGCAATTATGGAAATTCTTGTTGAAGATTTCAAAAGTAATGAGGAAAGGAGGGGTGGTAGATATGGATCTTTGACCAATTAGGAATGCATTAGTCTCCATTTGACTTTATATGGAGTGTTATTATTAGAATAACTTACCTTGGTTGTGTTGGGTATGTGTTATATTCTTTGCATGAGTAGTATTTTTTGCATTGCTCCAGGCGCGTAGGGGGGTGACATCCCCTCGCGTGGGGGTTGGGGGGCAGTGCCCCCGAGAATGTTTTTTCCTCAAGAAATGTGTCACATTTTTTCCTCATTTTTTTGTGTTGCCTTGATTTTTGTGTCCATTGTTGGGCGTTTTTATGAAACATGGTTTTTTTCCAATGGTTTTCTATTTCCAGTTAATGAATTAGGGTTGTTGACTAATCCAATTCGTTAGGTTATGGTTTTGGATGCCACTAGCTCCTATATGTATATTGTATTGTAAACAATGTATCACTATGAATGAATATAGAATATGTTGGTTTTTCCAGTTTGGGTTTCTAGGGGAAAAATATATGTGTAATGTTTATATTTGCCATTGTATATTTTTTGTTCTTTTACTAAAAATTTGTTTGCAGTAAATATTGTACATGATTAAAATCTATAGGTTGTTCCCTTCTTTGCTCCAACATTAATTTCCTTTGTCTTAGAGGAATTTTTCCCTTGCAAAGTTTTAATAAATTTTTATTGAATTTGTGGAATATTCATAAGCTCAAACAAGGAAATGTTAGTTTTTGTCTTCTTCAGATCTTCTAGGAAATCATATTCCAACTTGGCTAGGGGTGTGGATGAAATATTGGGTTTTGGTGTTTGATCAATCATTTTAGGATTGGAAGATGATGTAGTGGATGGATTGGGAGTAGTATTGGTTGGAGAAGATGATTGTTTGGTAATGGGCGTGGTGGGAGAAGTAAGATTAGTGGTACTGGGGTTGTCCTCAAAATCATTCTTACTAGAACTCCTGGTGGTAACATCATTTTGTGACATATATACCTTTTCAACTTGTTCTTCATCTCCACCATAAAATATATACCAAAATGAATTTAACTGTTGTTATGTAGGCTCATGCGATTCCTAATGTTGTTCTTGTTGTTCCTAACTTTCTTCTCTGACCTCATCAACTTTAGTCATGTTCCCTATTGCCTAAGTTTAGAGAGCCTGGATAATATCTTCCATGTTAATTACTTTCGTCTGAGAAGGGGTGGTTTTGTTGGTTGGTGGAGTGTTTTTATCTTTCTTGGGGGGGAACCTAAAATTATTTTTTGGGCTAGAAGATCCTTCTCCACCACCTTTTTTCAAGTCTATTAGATCATTTGATAAATTCTTAATTATCCTCTAAAGAGATTCCATATCCATCGAATCAGAAGACTTATTATCTTCACTTGGTTTAGATACAAACATTTTACCCTTGCCTTTTTATTTAGAGGGCTCTGAGTTAGAATTTCCTTTTAATATCATCATTTTTTAATCAAACTTGAGGGCCTCTTGGAAATATTCCTCTAGAGTGCCTTTCTTAGAGTTTCTTACATACATGGCCATGGACATAGGTAAAAAAGAGGTGTAGAATTAAATAGTTACATCTTCAGTGGGTTTTGAGGAACGTGGGATTCATTTTAACCAAGTAAGAAAATGTTGATTGTAATCAATAACCAATTATTTCAAATCCATCTTGACTCTCGAGATTTCTAGAACTCGGATGGATGGTGTTTTATTTTACCCAAAATTCCTGAAAAAAGAGGTTTCAAAGGTTCTCCAATTTGTAATAGAGGCTTATTCTATAGAGAAATACCAGGTCAAATATTTCTCTTCAAATGTAAGGGGAAACAATTAGCAAAGGATGTCTTCATGTCGAATGCTCTGTAATCTAATATCCAACTGAAATTTCTTCACATGGTTTTCAACTGAATCTTTTTTTCAGGGTCAAATTTTGGTAGGAACTTCTCAAGGTGTCTAGGCATGTCATGTTGAATCCATGGTAGAACGACTGTGTCGGCTAAAAACCATGGATGGTAGGGAGGTGGATTTTGTTTTTCATTTTTTCAAACCATGTTTGGGGATTGATACATGATAATATCATATGTGTTATTTTCAATTTTGATTTCAGACTAGTATATTTCTTCATATTTTTCCTCCGACTCATATCTTGGAGTGTAAGGGGGCAATTTGGGAGGTGAGGGTAGTCTACCTCCTGCTTCACCCGCTAACAAATAATATTCATGATTAAAGTTAGATGTCTTAGGAAAATTAGAAGTGTCTTCAGAAACGTGATATTTCGGGGTTCCAACTGAATGGTTTTCTCAATAAGAGTTTGGGTCGGTGAAGTAGGGGTCCATATGTGGAAGGTGTTCCTGATTTTCAGGCAGAGAGTAGTCTAAGGGGTTCTTTCTGATCTTCCTGCTAAGTTGTCTTGTCAGGGAATGATTGGTTCATTCAGTTGATTGTATGACTATGGCGTCAATCTCTAATATGGTTAGGATTTGAGGTTGAGGAGAAGTATAGGAAGGTTTGGGATGAGTGGAAGTGCGGTGAGTGCTAACCTAGGCTGGCATGTTCACATCGTACTCTAGGGAAAGGAAAGTGTGTTTAGGGAGAATTTGGTGGGAATTAATTAATGAGAAAATGTTTACTTGCAAGACAGAATGAGAAGGGTTTGACCTTCTATTTGCATCCATTCAGGTTTGTATCCCTCCTTCTAGTGCCATTTATGTTGACTAGTCATAATGAATCGCTCAATGAGATGAGGGAAAATACCCGATGGCAGGTCCCAATTATACCCACTCTCATTTGGAATAACATTTCTGACCATATTTTGGCATGGTTACCAATTTAACTAATATACTAACAAAATATGAATATGAGAACCGAAGGTTCTCAGATGAATTAAAAATAAAAATCCTAACTAACTAATTCTAAGCTAAGATGAATGATTACAATTCTAAGATGTAGTCTCTATTTAATTACAAGCTAACCTATATTGATCAGGAGAAAGCTAAAAGGGATGAATACAGTGAAATATTTATATTACTTGCATAGAAGAAATTCATAATACAGGTAACATGAAAGTTTAATAGCATGGCTAGTTAGAATCAAGTAATTGATTAGTTAAGTACATCATACTATCGTTGTAATCACTTTGAAAATCATGGTAATTGTGAATAATGAGAACATTAATTCAGAAATAATTCATAAACCAACATTCACATACCATAGTAATAGACATGCATAAATTGAATAATCACATTCATACATATTGACACCATAATCTCCAACAAAATGTCTTCAGGTTCACATTAACTTGCAATAAAAATACTATCTTGCCACATTTGGAAACCCAAAGTCTCTTCTTATCGATAATCCTCCCTTTTATAATGAGAAGTGATTGTTTAGATCATCATATTTGCAATCATGAAATCATGGCAGTTTCACAAAAGGACTCTTCATATTCCAAATCTAAAAATAAGATTACAATAACTGAAGAATGCAACATCTAGGAGAAGTTGTGAAATTTTTAATCATGAGATTCCATGTCACTGTATCTAATCCTCATATTCTTTCCAGAGGGAATGATCTCTCATTATTCTTTCCAGTATGCCTTATTGTAATATCCCCAATACTAATTATCCATTGCAAACATTGGTGGATACTTCTTGGTATAACTACTTTATTGTGTTCTTGACAAAGAATTGGATTTTTTGGGTGAGCCAAGTGGGTATCAATAGGTGCTCTTCAATTGATTCATTCTCAAATTGACACAAACTTTGAATGTTCATATGGCTAGTTTTCTTGTGTTCCTCCACCTCATCCATTCTAACGTTGGTAGATTTTTTTTTTTCGATGGACAACATTGGACGCATTCCTTCTTCTTTCACAAGGTCATTTGAACTAATATAGAGCTTTACACAAGTGTCGGTTGTAGTCATTTGGGTGACTTGTGCACTCAAGAAGAGATCTTTTCCAGTGTCAAAGATCATCTGGAATCTAAGATTTTACCTCTTAGAATACACTGGCAGTGTGGTAGGGGGAGATTTGCACATATCCTTCCAACTTATCATTTCCTCCAAGGCTTCTCCTGCTTCCTGATGCATTTCTTGCTTTTATACCAATGTGTTTTGTAGCTTGAGTTGGTCATCTTTCTCAAACCATATGTTATTTAGTAAATCGAGGAGTTCATTCTTTCTTGCTGTAAGTTCTTCACTGAGTACTAATGCATGTTCCATGATAGATTCTACAATACATGTTGATGCTTTGGTCTCTTCTATGGTTTCCTTGAGTTTCTTCTTTTCTGCTTCTAACTCATTGTCATGGGTTTCCTGCTGGATTTTCATCCTTTTCTCAAATTATGCATTTATCTGGTCTCTTTGTGCTTGCAGAGCTCTGTTCATATTTTTTGTATTGACACTGTCCACTGCTTTTGCAGTTTTCTGGAAATGTATGGTAATATTGTTTTTCACATATCTCAACTCTATCTCCAATTCAATGACCCTTTTTTTGGCAGTCTTGAGGGTGTTGTTTACCTTAAGGACAGATGAGGCATTTAGTCTTGCAAAAGCGTGGAACTTGATTCTTCCAAGAGGGAACTTGATATCTTGATGTTCATGTTCAAGTTCCCTCTTGGAAGCATCATGGGGTAAGCTATACATGATTTCATCATAAGAGAGGATTCCCTTAAACTTGTCCTCTTCAAAATCAACCGCATGGATGTTGGAATGGGTGATGCCAACATACCTGACATGGATGATTGCAATATCATGAGGATCATGATCTTTGGGCTCTCCTAGGCATGGGATTAACTCTTGTAGGGCATGTGCTTCTTTCCATGCATGTTGGACATTGGAAATAGTGTAACTTCTAATGTGGATAGGGAAAACTGGCCAAATATTTTTACTGCTAATTTGAAATAGTGAAGTGACCCCTCACCCCATGGTTTGGTATTCAATCTACCTCATCAACAAATGGTCTGGGACAACGTAGGGTAAAAGGTGTGGGGCTCCAGTGGTTCCGTACGCCTTAATATATAAATAATATTTATATAGGAACTAGTCAACTACCTCTTTCATCCCATTCCTGGCTTCAAAGGAAATTTCATGTCTTAGGAAACCAAACAAAATAGAGTGTAGAGGGGCTAGGAAGAGATTGCATATGTCATAAAAGTGTTTTCTATAATTAATTCTCCATAATTCAGAGAATTATACATGGATGGGGGGTTGGTTTCGGTACCATTCCACCCCAGGTCAAAAAATTGTAAGAATGAGAAGATGGAATCAATCATGTAGGTCGACATATAAAAACATGGTTTTTTTATACCTGACACATTATTCATGTGTAGACAAATGTTGAAATCTAGGATGCTTTCCCAGTTGAATACTTTCCCTATCTTGACGATGGTGTGTGCCAAAGGAAACCAATTGGTTTGAAAATGTGTGCTCTTATCTTCTCCATATAGTCAAAAAATCATGGCTACCAAAATTTTGTAGGGTGTCTCTAGCCTATGGGTGGGAACTAAATTTTGGCCTTGCTCGAGGGTCTTATCCTCATCAACCCACCAATGTTTTATTTTCTTAGCTAGTCCTTTGATTTCTTGGGAAAACCCTTTTAAGAATGGTTCATTGAGAGAGCATGTGGGAGTGGGAAGATGATGTCTCGAGACGTTTTCTTCAAGCCTTATGGACACTACCCGCTTCCCTTGTTTTCTCATGATGGTCGTTTCAGTTATATCAAATTTTTTGAAGCACCATTGCACTACCACATTGTATGGGAAAAGTGGTGGCTGAGAAACTACTATATGGATGTCGGTTCTTAGAATATTATGGTAAACTCCCAAATTCTCGTCATCCGCAGGGAAATATGTAGAATTGAAGATCTTGTAGATTTCTTCATAACCAAGGAAGTAGTCTTCACCAATGTAGTGATTAGTATCCGTCACCAAAACTTCAACTAGTCGAGATGATGATTCAGGTCCTGTAGCTGACTGGAAGTAAACCGAGCCCTTTGGTATTTTTGGATTCTAGCTTGTCATGATTGATTATTAGTTGTTCCTATATTACCATGTTGAAATGAGTATAATTCCAATAAGCATAACATGTCAACTATAAAAATAAAACATTTAAAAGAGAAATGGGATACTTGTGATTAAGTGGGCACAACAACTATGCAGTAACACTTAGTGAAAAATCAAGATAAAATGAATGTTTCACAAAATTATGGCAGAAGACATGTCTGAAGAGGGGGGTTTGTAGCTCTTAACACACATTAAACAATCATAAGTGCTCCATAAATCGACTGTGTATGAGAATCATTTCTAAATATGGCCTCAATCCTTGCCATTAATTCTCATTAAGGGTGGTGGTTTCCCAAATTCGTGTATCAGAGGTGGAGAAAGGTTGACGTTCAAAAATACCATCATCGGAGTCATGCATTAGGAGAGGGGAGGATCACAGATTAATCCGAGCTCTAATGGGAGGGGTATCAAAAAAATATTCCTTTTTATTTGGAAAGGCATGTCGATTTGACAAGTATGCAACTTTGTAGGGAAGGTGGGACCTATCAAAGTCATGGGGTCGGAGGTCGTTGGGGTGAGGTTCAAAATAAACCCCGAAGAAAGGGCATCAAAGGAATATTTCCCTTTCTAAAAAGGTGTTTCGAGCGTATTGTTTGCAGGACTTCGTAGAAATGCCATCAAAGCTCATCCCTCAGAGTTCCATAGGATAAGGAAATGTTTGGAATTCAATGAAAGAAGTATCAAAAGAATATTCTCTTGATACCATGGGCAATGACAGGTTCTAGGAAAAAGAGGAAAAAGTGAGACTTTTGAAATCCTAAAGAGGGTGGCGAAACCAATTCTAAAATGCCACGTGGGGGTCATAATTGAGGGAGTTATGTTGATTAAACAAAAATGAGTATACATTGAGTTTGAATCTATCCATCCAGGCGATGTGATGTAAGGAGTAAAGTTGATGTATCACAACGATCAGAGTGTGAAGGTCATAGTTCTAGGTGGTGTGTGGATTAAAATATTCTGAGGAAGATGATTTCGACAGACTCCTTTCTGATGAGAACATTAGAAAGGTTTATGTTAGAATAAAACATGGTATGACGCTTGCTCTGAATCAAGCATGACTTAGACAAAGGGCACAAGAGGAATGATAAAATTGGGGAGGAGGGGATGAAGAGTGCAGTATCAGGGGGGATGTTTATGACTACGTCCAAAGGGATATTATCCATAATTAAAGTATAAACAACATAAGTGATAGAAAAAAAATTATTCAAGTTCATATCTCCTTGGTGAAGCAAGAATGTATGTCTCGTAGGAAAAATTTAATAATAGAAAGAGGGGCCCATAAAAAAAACTAAATGGGTTGTTGTGGGAGGTGAGCCACAACAAGGTACTAAGAAAAAAAAAAAGGTCGAGGGTTATTCCAACTCAACAAGGGTGACATGTCACATAAGAGAAAGGGGTAGTAAGGAAAAGAGAAGTTCAACACCTATGCCACACAAAAAATGGTGAAACTTCAATAAAGATAAAGGGGTACTAAGAAAAATAAATGTTTGATACCCGTGACATGCCAACAAGGAGAAAGGGCTACCAAGAAACTGAAGAGGTCAAAATATATGCCAAATCAGCAAGGGATACACATCACCTAATATCAAGGGGTACTAAGGAGAAGAGAAGTTAAACACCTATACCACATGAAAAGGGGTGACACGTCAACAAAGATAAAGGGGTAATAATAAAAATAAAAGTCTGACACCTGTTCCATGTCAACAAGGAGAAAGGGGTACTAAGAAAATGAATAGGTCGAAATCTATACCAACTTAGAAATGGCGACACATCACCTAAGAGAAAGGGGTACTAAGGTAAAGAGAAACTATAAACCTATGCCACATAGAAAAGGGTGTCACATCAACAAAGATAAAGGGGTAAAAAGAAAAATAAAAGTTTGACACCTGTGCCTTTTCAACAAGGAGAAAGGGGTAGTAAGAAAACAAAGTGGTCGAAAGCTATGCCAACTCCGAAAGGTTGACATGTCATCTATGTTACAGGTATGAACTAACTGAGAGGGGGGGGGTGAATCAGTTAGTGTAGATTATTAACCATTTACTCTCATTTTCAACTTTGAATCATTAATCTTAGTGGCAGTGAGTCTT